>JAMKCH010010467.1:0-39699 GCA_023653785.1 Ophioderma brevispina | reverse complement strand
AATACGCATAATTTAACATATGCTTCAAGTATAAGACTCAATTTACTGCAACGTTATAAGGCTAATGAGGCATATTTAGGTGTAGATACGACTTTGTTGCACTAAAAATTGATTTTTCTGTTGAGTGCAACAAAGTCGTAACTGGTAGATACGACTTTGTTGCACTACACGGGAAATCATGTGTGTAGTTACGCCACATTAAGTAGCCAATTACTTCTTAATTAGTTGACTTAAAGCGACACTGGCACATTATCAGAAAATGATAGTCTAGGCCATTGGAAGAATAGAGATATATTTTACACATAAAAATAACACACCCAAAAGCAGATAAGGACATCAATAAGAGGCTAAAGACATCCATGTAATTTGTAGGCTAACTTTTGAGTTTGTCGTAAGTTTAATCAACAAATTTGTCTATTACATTAATACATCATTTACATGATTGCATGATTATCATAGAGTCCTATTCATTGATATTAAAACCAGAAAAGCTCATAGTCCGGTCAAACAAGGTGCATGCCGTGAGAATCAACTCTGGCGTGTGTTTCTTGTGTTACACGCCATTTCCGCGTCGTCTGCTGAATTAATGTTGTCGGCGACATTAATTATAAAATCGTTCTGCTTACCCATAAACGCGCTGATTTGGGCTTAATAATTTTAGGTGAGGGTTAGTTTATATAAAAGCTTTATAACCATGCAAAAATATCAATTTTAAAACAATCTAGAGGGCGAACCAATTTTCAAATCTGCCAGTGTCTCTCTAAGTGGGTGAAATAAAATATTTATTTAGCTTATTGTTAAAAATTAATTTTCATCGTGTGTTATATTTTTTTTTTCATCGAAAAACTCCCAAATTAATTGCAAAACAAGTGTCTTCTTCCTGTAAAAAATCATAAAAATGTAGAGGCGACTTTGTGCACTAAATGAGGTTATATAATATATAATTGACTGAATTATAGGTTTTATGACCTTAAATGGAATTTGCAAGAAATACGGTATGGTCCTGCAGGATTTTCATGCTAAAATTGAATTTGTCGATGTTTGGACTTTAATAGGGCCCAATGACTGGTAAAAATTTCAGACCCATGGTCCTCTTTCGTAGAGGGAAGAAGTTGTTATAGGGATAAATATAAAATCAAGTTAAGTATATCCCAAAACACCCGCCTTTCATCCTGAAGAAAATGCTTAGATCGGATGTTGTTGAAAGTGGTGTCAAGTGATTCCTCTTGATATTGAAGAAGAAAATACATTTTAACTGATTTGGTAATAGAACCCCCTACAACATCCAGGGCAAGTCATGGTAACCTCATATAGGTTGGAAGTTAGCAGACATGATTTTTCCCCTGCAAAAGGATAAACACATTACATATTCTTAGGACGGGTTCTTGTTACCGTACAATGGAGAGTTTTCGCAAGTTCACTGATACGGATATGACACGGGATAGTCATCACTTTTGGGCGTTCAGTTGACGTGTATCCGTAACCTCATGATTTGAGATACAAGTAGTGACGGATACTGGCTGAGATACACTTAAGTGAAAAAAACTGTTATGCGTACTCTCAAGTGGGAAATGTTGCCCACTGTTATATTATCCTCAAAAATTTTTGATTAAAATTTATTTTCCCTCAATTTATTGAGAAAATTTCTCACAGGGAAAAGTACTTTTGTTTACTATAAAAGAGAGAAGGGGAATATCCTAGTGTTGTTTGTATAAGGTGCACCTATTTAGATTGCACATAGGGGAAGTGGGGACTACCATCTTTGAATTGCAACGCTTCTTGTGGACATTAGTGAAACATCTGGTGACATAAGTATAAACTAATTGTGGTGTCATTTTGATATATGTAAATTGTTTTTTTGGACAGACCAAATTCTTGGATCCAATCTGATTAATCATTCAAATCTTGTTATATTACATAAAACTTCAGATCACTATTGCACAAGGCTCATTATTTGTGTTGAAGGTATTTCTGACCGTATGTCCACGAGACAATCATAACACCACTCTATTTTGAAATTTGATTCTAGAGTATTTTTTTTTTTTTTTTTTTTTCCGCTGAACATGATGGTGAACGCCGATAATTACAAAATCCGTCAACAGGTCCTTTTCCGGGGGGGGGGGTGGGGGTCCACTCCCGTGAACCAGGGTCGTTTTACACTAAAAGTGTTAAGGAATGCCATCATTTACTCGAGCACACACATAGTGCTATTGAATGTTCTACACACACACAACGATACTTTCGAAAACACAACAAACTGGCGCGCGCTGCCGAAACTATGTTTAAAGGTGGCCGGGGGAGTGAGGAGGATATGCGCATTAACATGATCTTCCTCCAGGGTGCCGCCACTGTCATTACTCCGGGGACAGGAAGGGCATTATGAAAGGATTGGGATGTCCCAATTTAATTCATAATTTTTGGTTCTTCACACTAATTTCTTAAATATAAATTCACCGAACTATTTTTAATGTCCCCAAAAATGCCCAAATGGCTGTTCCCCGGGGTGCTCAAAAAAATGGGGGGGGTGGGGGGGGTTACTTAAAGGTTAGGAACTGTCATATTGACGGTGATTATAGTGTGTCTATTATAACTTTACGAATATGAGGTTCATTTAAACTATTTTAATATGCTCAAACATGCCTTTTCCCGGGGTGAAAGAAGATGGTTATTTGAATGTCTCATAGCTGAACATGTTCTTTAACACTTAAATCAGGTAAATAGGACATTCCTAACCCTTTTATTAAGTTTCACCTCTCCCCCCGGAACAGCACTGTGGGGTACCCCCTGAACAGCATTTTTGGACTTTTTTGGGGGAATTGAAATAGTTTCATGTTATTACTGATGTATAAAAATTAATAATTTGATCATACATTATATATGTTAATTGGATGTTCCTAACCATTTTCATTAAATACTAAATACTTCCTTCCCGGATTGGCACCCCGGAAAAGCCTTTAGCATATCTTATATATTAAAAAAATAGTTTTATTTTAATTTTTTTTTTCAAATTCCCGAAGATTTTTTATATAGACCCAAATCACATAAATATGACTCCCTAACCCTCTAGTGACAAACAAACCCTTTTTGAGAGTGACACCCCCGGAAAAGTAGCGATATCATGACACGCACATGCGAAACTAAGATTTATTTGCGCAGCCCCATGAACGGTTACGGCTATCGTATCCGTAACCGTATCCTTATCCTTGACCTTGCTAAACCTCGCCTATTAATTCTGATTTACTGTCATTCTATTTGGTGATTTTTAGGTTTCAATGGGGGGAAACTATTGAACCGTAACACTGTAGTCACTAGTTGTTTACATCACCACTTCATCAATTTACGTTATCAGATCACCACTAACTTCATGGATACAACTTATGCGTTTTGAGTTCTTGGCGGTGGAAGGGTAGTTTGCTAATTTGAAAGATTAGAAAGGGGTCAGGCTAGGGCCGGTTGGAAAGTATCATAGTCCGGCATGTGTCATAATAATAAATAATATAAATATATATGGCTTTTAATAAAGCGTCATTTTTCGATTTTCGTCAGATCACAGCGCTGTGTGCCTATTATTAGTCGGTCTCATAGACGACAAGCGAATAAAGCTCCACCGTTTCCGCTGTTAGCCCGAATGACTATATCATTCCTCCACAGCCGGCATATTTACTCGTTTCGTTTCGTTCGCATGCAAGTTCGGCAAAATCACAAGTGGGAATTCCGTCCTTTAGCCCAGCTGATAGTTTCATTCATCATCCAGGTGATCAGGCCTGGGATTCCTCTTAGAGACTTGCAAACCTCACAGTCATCTATGATGTGCTAATGGTTTGTGGCTCCCAAAACTTATTTTGTGCAAATTCTAACTCATTCTACTCCGATCTGTGTGAAGGAAGTTCTTTGTTGCGACCACGCCCGTTCTATCTGTTGGGTTGACCCATGCTTCCTATCAAGGCCACACAGCCTTTGGGCTTGCCTAGATGGGCTTCCAAAAACTGCTTTAGGTTCAAAGTAGAGGATTGACCATTGCTCATACCATGTCATTGATCCAGTATGATCGATAGGTTACTTTAACTGCAGTGTCATGGATTGTGTAGCAAAGTGATTCCGTGGATTTCTCTGATCCTCAAAGGGGTGGTGGTGGGGGGATTATGCTACCAGGTTCATTCACATTATTTGCGAGCTTGAATCGTCCGAACGGTTTCCTCCTAATGTATTGCACTGAGCTATGCCAGACCAGAATTGGAATATTCTACGGCGTCGCCAAAAGGCAACACACTAACCGTCCATTGGCATCAATTCAGAACGACAAATCAAGTCTTGGTACTGCTGAATGTAACACTGTGACCTCAATACTCTGGTTGGCAGCGTATTCATCAGCAGAAGTATGCCAAGGCAACAGTTGATGTATGTCGTGTCAAGTGCACCCCCATCCAGTTCCTGCGGCCTTCTGAGGAGGTTGACACGAGACTGCCTTCGTCTTGGCAACGACCCGCCTTGGTTGTTGGTTGAAGGTTACGGGTGCTGGTCTCATTGTGAGCCAAGGGTACTTTGGTGTTGGTTTGGGGTCATGTGAAAGTTTTTTCTTCTTTTCTCTCCATCTTCTAGACGTGATTTTAGTTTCTTCTTTTGCACATCGATTTGAAGGTGGAAAACGAGCTGACAGTCTTGGTTCAATGCCTGAGTTTGCAAGTGCCATCGGTGGAAGACGTGGCTTACAGTGATGAGGTCTTTCTGCAACACTGTTTTAAAGGCCCTCAAAAGAGTCAGCATGCTATTCCACTGCCGTGTCGTCTGCGTAGGCGTACTGCGAACCATCGCTCTCCCCTTTGCATACTGAGACGATAGATAAAAAAGTAAGAGACTGGGTGGGCCAGGACAAACCTTGGTGGGACAACCATTCCGAAGTTGTCGCTTTCTACTTGCGTTGCCCATTTGATGTTTCTAGGACGCAAGATCTGTCTTGGATGAGCAGCATAATGAACTTGACATCTTGACCTCAGGGAAAAATATTGTGAAGTAGCTGTGACGGTAGAGACCCGATGCCAACTGTATCGGACGCAGCAGTTAGGTCTATGAAGACTGCTCCGAACAAACTTCTGCTTCTTCTGGAATGTGCTGTCCGTAGTGATTACCTATGTCTTGCTATCTGATCAGTTGTTGATTTAAGACACCCCTTCGAAAGCCAGCTGGGTGCGGGGTAGATTTTGCCTCGACCGTATCATTGATCCTGCCAAGTATCAGTCGCTTAAGCAGCTATAGATGTGAGATAGTAGTGATATTGGTCTGTAACTCTTTGGGGTCATAGTTGCTGGTTCCTTGGGCTTCAGGATTGCAAGACCTTTGAAGATCTTTCCATCTTGGAGGGAATAGTGACGTTCCCTGCCAGTAGAAAGGAAGAGTTGGAGCCGGCTTCGGGCGCCATCTTCTTCACGATCCTGTATGGATGTTGTCATTGCCAGGAGCTTTCCCATTCTTTGAGACTCTTTAATTACTGTCGTGATCACATCGTAGGTGAATGGTTGGACATGGGGGGCTTGACGGTGGCGAGTTTTGTGAAGCTGTTTAATCTCCTTAATCTCTGCATTAACATCACGAGAGGGGCTTTCGCCTGTGGATTGTGGTCTTGCCACTTTCCTTCCATTGTGACAATTACTGAAGCGATGGAGTTTTCAGAGACATGACACTGCTTAGCTGGACATCTACGCCCGGAAGCTTGTTGATGGTGTCCAGGCCTTGCTGCTTGGTGGGTACTTTGATATGGGAATATATCCTCCCTCCCATGGCGGTGGTGCGTCTCTCTTGGCCAAGGCAATCCATTAGCTGGTTGCCCTTTGCTATTCTCTCAGTAATCGCGTTGTATTACAATACCCCTTTGTATAATCTCGCTCGCTTTTCCTTGTCCCAACAGTGGGTGTTGGGATTCCTTCTGCCTCTTGGAATGGAATGTTTACCTGCTTGGGGAGCATGGAGCAGAAGTCCGAATATGCATCGTGATGTAGACTGAGGCGGGTCTCTGGCAGCCGTGGATGACAGTGTCGCGCCTGGTGAGCGGTTGTTTTAACTTGTCGACCATTGGTACTTTCCTTAATTACCTCTCTTTCGCCTAGAGGCTGGGATGCGGTGGACCATTGATGTCACTGGTTGCGACCCTCAGGATACGGGCCTGACACCTGATCTAGAAATCTAGGAGGACCGATTCTGGAGCAGCGGGATCGAATTCGCCTTGGATCTTGACGTGTTGACGTCCGTGGACAGGTCCATGTCCAGACTAGCTTGAATAGAAAGTAGGGGTGGATCCTTGCTATCAACAGCAGTTGGAGGTCGTTGGGCTTCTCCATTCAAAAGCCGCTTTGCCATTCTTGACAGTGTTGGAGGAGGTATCCCCTGCTTGTATTATCTACAGTTGGAATCTCCGCAGACGAAGGAGCCTCCGCCTGACACTACCTGGACTAGGGGAGTTGAAGCTCTAGGCTACAAGACTGCGGGTGGCGATCCCCTTATAAGCAGGTTATGGTGAAGTGGGTTCCCATTCTTCGTCAAATGTTATCCATGGATCGGCGAATTCATTTAAGATTGCAGGGTTGATCTCACTTGTATGCCTGCTTCACAAGTAGCGATCCCATGCTTTGTTGTGCCGGAATGGAAGCAATAAGGTCAAAAAAAACCTTCGCTTGCAGCTTCTCTTCAGATTCGCTGTGAGTTGCTTGGAGAGGGATATATTCACTCGGTTCTCCCTGGAGAGCTGTAGATAATGTCACGCTTAGCATGGGGTGAGACCCTCAATGTTCAGCTGCAGGATACAAATCTATTGCGTGCTTGCTAGAGGAAAGTTCCTCTGTAGAAGGGTACCCTCATAAGGGCGCCTAGAATTGAGGTAGGTGTACTGCTCAAGAAATGTTCACGTGGTTTTTAAAACACGATGCATCATTTCCTAAATCACGTAGTGCGAGAATTCGTCACGGGCCGTTTCAGAATCGCTTTATTTGAATTGTCACATTGCGATTACGCATTGACCTTTTTTTTTTCGCCGAAAATTTTGTAATTGTTGGCCCATTTTAATGCGTCTTCTTTGTACTAAAAAAAATCTGACAAGCGCTAGTTACGCTGAGTTATCAGTCCGTGATCAATCCACACTGGGAACCCCGTGGGCACATAACGGAAGTCAATCGAAAATTTTTGAAATTAACATCTTAAGTGCCCAAGGGGGGGGGGGTTCCCATAGTAATCCCAACATTTTTATTTTTTTTCGATTTTGCTCGGGTTACGCATCAAATTTTTCAAGGAGTTTTTTTGCTGATTGTCTTGATTTAATTATAGCTTCTCCTGATACTAAAAAAAAATCATTCCGCCCACGGCTTTCATTAGAATATTAGGTTAACCGGGGTCGCCTCAGGAACCCCCCCCCCCCGGGCACTAACGGAAGTGAAAAACCATCAGATATTTTACTAATTAAAAAATTAAGTAATTAAATCTTGGATTTTATTTGCTTAGATATATACCTTTGTAGGCAAGTAATTACTACTTATAAATCAAATAACCCTTTTATGCTGATAGCATACAATTTTAGATTTTGTGCATGACGTGCATTCTTAACTTGAAGTAGATGGGAAAAATAAGGTGATTTGAAGTTCCTGAGAAAAATACAAATGGTATAATTTTGTGGCTATATTTTGCAATGATTATTTAATGGGTTATTTCTCGAGTAGATATATTAATTATTTTGGTTCAAAACCTTATATTCATATCATATTTTACTTCCATGTCAATCAAATAAATACAGATTAATAGTTATCAAAAACCAGAGTATCACTACAGTAAATAACATACAAGAAATATTATTTGTTGACTGGAGGAGTCCAACCAAAGGCCAGACATCGCCAGAGGTTGATTGGCCCCTACGACAAAGTTGCAACTACAGTGATGTGTAGACCGATGAAAATAGTACAAACAAATGCCAAAAACATTGTTTCAAAACAACAATAAAATAATATTATATTGTATCATTAAGAATGATTTATTATTGATATTCATAATCATGTAGATTTCAAATTACTTAAAACCATTCCTCAAGTTTTGGCTGGTTTGTTAATCACTGGTCCAAAACCTTATTATTCAAAACTGGGTCGCCGTCGGAATGAACGCCTTCTGGATTGCAATCCTTGTTTTGTTTCGGTTGTAATTGATTAATCATTTTGTTTACATTTCTTGTAAAATGGGGGTGACTGCGATGCACTGCCGCGTTAAGCAAAATACTGGTGATACTACAAGGCTAACGCATCGACCCATTGTAACTTTCGATTTTAAGACACACGTATAACCGAGGTTAATAAATTTGTAAACAAATCATAGATAGCCTTGCCCTCTCTCGGTGCGCCTTCCAAAAGACGGTCCAATAACCATAGTATCCCCACACAGCGCACCTGCGCCTCCACATCCACTACCCGCCAATCACGCACGTAGTCATCATGCGAACACTAGGACACGTCCTGAAATTGGATTTACATATACATTTTATATCTCAGCTAGACCCCTCCATCTCGCGCTACTGCAACACAGGCCTTTTTTTGCAAACCACATAAGTCAGCCCTATTTAAGAGAACAACCAACCCTGATATCTCTCCTCTGTCTACAAGGGTTTACACACTCAGGACAACAGACCACTCACCGATTTTTCTTAACGTTGTGTGAATACAAGATATTCGTTACCAATGTCAAGAATTGACATTTAAAAATTCAGCAATTTTGTCTGTTGCTATGGTAACGGCCCTTTTTTCTGTTTTTGCTGATTTTACGGTCTAGGATAACCCAAATTAGCTAATTTCATTCCTGATAGCCTGTTTATCTGTGAAAACAACCAAAGCAAAATTTGAAGCCAGGGAATAACGCGTTTAAACCTTTGAAACAAAAAATATTTCCTGAATGTAGGGTTTATATTGACTCACACTGTATATTTGACTAGATTGAACCATAGGGCGAATATTTAATAATTCATTATCTATAATGACCTTTCTTATTAGCTAATCATATCATATCTTTTGTTACTAATGAGATTTATCCTCGATTTGCATAAATTAATAGTCATTTCTTCTGATCTGAATAAAGCGCAAAAAAAGATAACGTTAAGGCGAAAAAATTTCGCCCTAACGTAAAAGTCTAGGTTTATGAATATAAATTTCGCCCTAGCGTAGTGATATATGATATATTATATATTACCTGATACTCTGTCGGGTTCGATGGTTTATTAGTACCACGCGCACTGCAGTTGTGCGCATGGTGTGTGGAAATGACACACTGATTCACCAAATACCCTCCTATAAGAAATTCTAGCAAAAACAATATGAGGACGACTACGCCTTATAGACAATTGCATCTCCTGCTTCAACTACTTCAGTCGGCCGCTTGGGAGATACAACACATATCGGTCACCCAGCGGTACGTGAACATTCAGCAGTCCAATTTCCAAGGTTCTTCGACATGGGAACACCCTCCCTAACTTCTGACTTTTTGTGGAACTTGTCTTTTTGTAAACTGCTTTAATCAAAATAAACCCATATCGCAATTATCAGTAAATTCAGCACAGTTTTCACTACGCTTTTCAAGTCCCCAAGGCTCTCATTCGACGCCGTACATTATAACTACGTAAATGCAGTATTGGGTTGTGTTTAATTGATTCTTCCTTCTTTCCTCGAGCTAAATAACAAAAAGAATGCCATAAGTATGCACGATTTCGTACCAAAACAACAACCTGAATTAGCATATATTATTAGGTTGACAGGTTCTTTACCATACGTTAAACAGCTTTCATTGCTATACAAGAATTCTGAATAGTTTGGAGATTACATGCAAAAACTCTTATGTTATAACACAAGGTAACTTTTGGCTAAGTCTCTCTACTCCAGGTTGTCGTCCGTATCTTTCTCCACAATAAAAGGCAACATATTTTTTTTTTTTTTTTTTTTTTTTTTTTAATTTTATTACTATTATATATAGCCAAACTTAGTAAAATTGGTAGAATACCACAAATCACTAACCGCCATGTCATTCATATCCCTGAGCTGAATATCGCCACTGATCGATTGTTGCACATTGTGCCATGCACCTTTTGCCAACATTATCTGAAAATTTAAACATTTTCATCTACTATTGGCAAGAACATTTTTTGATAAGGATTTTTCCAAGTTTTAATGAGGCATAAGTTCTACTTTCTGTCTCCTTAACCCTCTGTTCATTGATATCATTTAAAGATGTTCACGAATATTTCAACAGGGATAATATATCAAGTTTCTATTATGCAATTCATCTCCTAAAGTTCACAAAGATTTATATCATTACCAACTCATTGGATGATTAGATTTGATCAAGACCTGGGCCATTTTGGATAGGCATTGTTGTGTTTATCTTCAATGGATTCATTGTGTGACACATGTTCAGAAGCAAGTTGCATTTTGCTTTTCACATAATATGAAGCTGATGACCATCTGACAAGACCTGTTTTCCCTGATATAAGCAGGTCTTCACATGATGACAGGTGTAAATTAAAGTGCGTGTTCAGATCGTCTTTGGAACCCCCCCCCCCCCCCCCGCCCCCCCCCCCTATTTACCCAGAAAGTAGTATTGATTTTGATATCAGGTGAAAGGTTGTATTTTTCTCATTGTCGTCCTGTAATTTGACGCCCTCAAATCCATATCATTCCCAAGATATAATAAACAAACACAATTTTATGGTTAACCATCATATTAGCACAATATTGTATGGCCTTCTGCAATATGCAAACAGCAAGTTTTTTTCCAACGGTATTTGATGGAGGGGGTATGTGCATGGCCAGGATCTCATGTAAGTATAGAAACAATAGACTAAATCGGAACAAGCACCTTTAAAGGGATAGCAAGCGATTTGCTATCCTAAACATTGTGAAAAATCATCAATTCTTATTTTTATATTTTTTGTTACTGGCTGGATATGCTACCATAACCTGCAAGGGTTTGCCTTGAAATCTGTGTATTAAGCGCAAGGCAGTATTTGTTATCTGATTCTGTAATTTTTTGTTCTTACGTGCGTATCAAAATTCCTACTCAAAAGCCTTTTCCCTCGTGGATATTCCAGATTTTCAGCGTGATATTATTGTGCACCATGATCAATACAGCTTGAACCTCAAACACAAAACATTATTGATCTTTTGTTTATTCTGTAACTGGTGTAAACCCCAATCAGCTGTTTAGTGGCAATTTGAGACGGCTTCGCTCTATATGAATATTTGCGTGAGACGGTAATGACAAATTTCCTTTCCCCTCAAATACTTCTTTTTTCATGTTGAGGTTGTTTCTATATTAAAGCAGTTATATGAAATTGTCCTACTATTCTCCATTTATAAGTTAAAAACATGCATTTCCACATTTTTTCGATTCTCATCGCATTATATCGCTGCTTAATCCCTTTAGTGTACACATCAAATATTTCCAAATTCCAAAGTTGGCATTACTAATGCGAAGACGTTAATATAGAACATTAGATGTCTGCAGGCAACTATCAGTATTGCGTCCCAAAGCTGACAAAAATGGGCGTTGAAACAAAAAGACCGAAAGAATTCCTGATAAGCAAACACACTAGTCGCCCCTGAAGATAAATTTTTAGAACTCGTGTGTGGTGTCACCAAAAACACAGCACAGAGCTTACACGCCAACAGCGTGTGCTGTATCCTCTACCACCCAAGACAGTGCGATATACCATGCCAAAGATAACTTCGCGTTATCGAATTGATCTATGCTCCACAAATAAAGTGCAAATATTTAACACCGCATATACTAGAAATTGTTTTCTCCTCATTTGATTTGGCAGGCGGCAGCAAAGAACAAATGAATGCCATTGAAATAAAGTACTTCCAAAATCCTGCAAATGTGATAGCACTATGACTACTTTGCCATCAAGTTTATATCTGTCAATTACAAGATTTAAAAGTAGTCCATCTGCTTTAGAGCCCAACCATATAGTATTTAGACATTAAAGCTCGTGTTTTATAGCTAAATAATGCTCTAACATATGCCCAAACGCCTTATCACATATACCCTAAAGTAACTCCGTACTTTGCCCATGCAGCAAATCTGGTACACATCCTATATGGCCTATAAGTTTGGTGAATATATCAATTTATTTGTGGCACAATGCCCCTTTCAATAATTGACCTGACAGAACAAATCTGTGAACACCCATATGGGGCCTTATACGGGATTAGTGGTGCTTCTGACAGATATTCTTGCTGGCAATCAGCCCCAAACGTTTTGGCAAAAGAAAGATTTTGTCGCTGTGTGAACAGACAGACAGACACCCATACGACAGACACCACGACAAGCGCGTACAGACAATAGATGGAGGGTACAGTATTCCATCTGCTTTCTAGCCCCCAAAATAGAATATTACACACTAATGTAATGTTGTATAGCTAAATAAATACCCTAACACATACGCCAAACGAAACGCCTTATCACAAAACCCCTGATTCTGTATCACGTGACAATACATGCCTATTTTGCCCAAAATTTTTTTTCAATCAATTTGGAATATGGTAAGTCAAATTACATGCACACAATAAAATAAAAAAATAACAACCCATTTTTGGCAGAAAATGGGGATTTTATAGCCTTGCCCTAAAATTTAGAGTTTTTTCATATATCGTAAAATGCCGTCTTTTCACGTGGGCAACAGTTAAGAAGCTGGCAAACCTGACTCGTTAAATTTAAGACACTTCAGTTAACCAATGAATGTATTTATCGCCTGAAGTCAGTTTCCTTCCAAAAATCTCTAACCTTCTTGATGTACCATTTTGTTTCAAAATGCTGTTTTTTTATTTTTTAGTAATGAAACCGCTAATTTTTGGGGTTAATCCTAGACCCGTAAATCAGAAAACCAGAAGGGCCGTTACCATGGCAACAGACAATGCTGAATTATTTACATGGTCATATTTTTACATTGGGAACCAAATGTATTTTACATATTTTACACATACCACAAGTTTAAGAAAAATCGGTTAGATGGCGTGTCCCTTCGAATTGTCAATCTAGAAAAAGTTGGCTCTTAAGTGGATATCTACATATATTTGTGTGGGTTACCCCAAACAGAATTCCATACGAATAAGTAAGTAACATTAATGAATCATAAATACACTAACGAATCTTTAAGGAACAAAATATTTTAAAACTTACTGAGAATACCAACATTGCTGGAGTCGTTAATTTGGATACTGATTCTATGTGATATTTAAATGATAAATTTTTCATCAAGAATATGGAGTTGCTGAGGATGAACATGTGCGACTACTCCTTTTCGGATATGCAATTTCAAGGCCATAGGTCATGGCAAAGTTCGGATTTCAATTTTTAATTTTGGGTTGGGTGGTTCTTACGTGACCCCATTTACTTGTGTTTAGTTTCCATGATCAAACTCCCACGGGAAAGTGGTGTTATCTGGGTTGGGTCCTAGGAACCCCCCCCCCCCTTGGGCAACTAACGGAAGTTTTTTTAGCTTGGGCCTTAAGTGTTAAACAACCAAAGCAAAATATTGAAGCAAAAATAACGTTTAACCTTTGAAAAAAAATATTTCCTGAATGTAGGGTTTTTATTGACTCACACTGTATATTTGACTAGATTGAACCATAGGGCGAAAATATTAATATTCATTAGTCTATAATGAACCTTTCTTATTATGCTAATTAATATTCATATCTTTGTTAGCTAATGAGATTATCTCTCATTTGCATAAATTAATATTCATTTCTTTTGACGGAATAAAGCGCAAACAAAAGATAACGTTAAGGCGAAACAAAATTTCGCCCTAACGTAAAAGTCTATGTTATGAATAGAAAATTTCGCCCTAGCGTAGGATATAGTGATATATATATATATATGGCTCTGGTTCTGGTTATTTGTCAAATGGCCGAATATGAAATGGTCAAATACCACTATATAGAAATGCTAGCAAAACAATATGGCTTTACACAATTGTTATGTGTTCATGTCTTTCCAAAAATATAACCAATACTCAGGTCCAATTTAAAGGGTCATTCGACAAGTAGAACACCATCACTAACTTCTGACTTTTTGTGACTTGTCTTTTTGTAACATGTAACAAAATAAACCCATATCGCAATTATCAGTTGATTCTAGCAACACGTTTTCATAGCTTATTTCCCAGAGTCTCTCATACGCCAGTACTATAAATACAGTAAATGCAGTATTGTGTGTTTATTGATGTCTTCTGAGATAAAAAAAAAGAAATGCCATAATATGCAGATTTCTCCAAAACAAACCTGAATTAGAAGATATGAATTAGGTGACAGTTATTTACCTACGTAAACACTTTTCATTGTATAAAGATTTGAATAGTTTGAGAGATTACATAGCAAAATCTTGTTTATAACTTGGCTAAGTCTGTCTACTCCAGGTTGTCCGTATCTCCACAAGAAAAGGTCAACATATTTTGCCATTTTTTCCCTAGATAAATTACTATTATATATAGCCAAACTTAGTAAAATTGTAGAAGACCACAAATCACTACCGCCCATGTCATTCATATCCCTGAGCTGAGGATATCGCCACTGGTGGTTTACCATTTTTTTAAATCGATGTTGCACTTGTCCAATGCACCTTTTGCCAACAGTAGCTGAAAATTTAAACATTTTCAGCTACTATTGGCAAGAACATTTTGATAAGATTTTCCAAGTTTTAATGGGTAAGTTTACTTTTGTCTCTTAACCTCTGTTCATTGAATATCAATTTTAAGATGTTCACGAAATAATTTCAACAGGGATAATTTTGTATTATGCAATTCATCTCATAAAGTTCACAAAGATTTATATCATTACACATCATTGGATGATTAGATTTGATCAAAGACTGGGCAATTTTGGATAGCAAATTGTTGTGTTTATCTTCAATGGTATTCAATTTGTGTGACTACATGTTCAGAAGCAAGTTGCATTTTGCTTTTCACATCATATGAGAGTATGACTGACCATCTGACAAGACATGTTCATGATATAAGCAGGTCTTCACATGATGACAGGTGTAAATTAAAGGTGCGTGTTCAGATCGTCTTTGGAACCCCCCCCCCCCCCCCGATTTTGACCCGAAGTATATTGATTTTGATATCAGGTGCCAGGTTGTATTTTTCCTTCATTGTCGTCCTGTAATTTGAGCCCTCCCCCCCAAAAATCCATATCATTCCCAAGATATATAACAAAAAACACAATTTTAAATGGTTAACCATCTATATTAGCACAATATTGATAGGGCTTTTGCAATATGCAAAACCACAAGTTTGTTTCCAACGGTATTTGATGGAGGGTATGTGCAAGTGCCAGGATCTCATGTCAAGTAGAGAAAACAATAGACATCAATCGGAACAAGCACCTTTAAAGGGATTAGCAGCGATTTGCTTAATCCGACACATGCAAAAAATCATCAATTAAATTCTTATTTTTATATTTGTTACTGGCATGGATGTGATAACATAACTGCAAGAGGTGTTGGCTTGAAATCTGTGATTCAAGGCAAGGCAGTACTTTTTTATCTGATTCTGTATTTTCTACGTGCGTATCAAAATTCCGACTCAAAAAAGCCCTTTCTCGGTGGATATCACAGATTTCAGCGTGATATTGTGCACCATGCTCAATACAGCTTGACTCAAAAACAAACATTATTGATCTTGGTTATTCTGTACTGGTGTAAACCCCAATCAGCGGTTAGTGCAGATTTTGAGACGCCCTTCGCTCTTATGTCTGCGGGGAGAGGTAGACAAATTTTCCTAAATACTTCATTTTCCCACTATTTGGTGTTGTTTCTTATTATTTAAAGCAGTTATATGGAATTGTTTACATACTATCCTCTATTTATAAGTTAAAAACATGGCATTTCCACATTTTTTCGATTCTCTGCATTATCGCTGCTAATCCCTTACTGTTACACATCAAAAATCAAAGGCCAAAGTGGCCTACTAATGTGAAGACGGGCATATGAGAACATTAGATGTCTCAGCCTTCGGTCCCACAGCTGACAAAAGATGGCGTTGAAAAACAAAAAAGACCGAAAGATTTCCTGATAAGCAAACCAAAATACCTCGAAAGATAAATTTTAGAAGGGGAACCAAAAACATGCGAGCTCAGCGACACTACTTAGTTGCACCAAGACATGCGTTATGCCAAAGATCCGTTGGTCGAATGTCTATGCCAAATAAATGATAATTTAAACGGCCATATAATAGAAGTGTTTTCCTCATTTGGCAGGCTGGCAGCAAAGAACAAATTGAATTGCCATTGAAGATAAAGGATTCCAAAATCTGCAAATGTGATACACTATGACTACTTTGCCATCAAGTTTATATCGTCAATTAAAAGATTTAAAAGGTATTACATATGCTTTAGAGCCCAGCAATATATTATTAGACATTAATGTCGTGTTTTATAGCTAAATAATGCTCTAAAAAATATGCCCAAACGCCTTATCACAAATTACTAAAGTAAATCCGTACTTTGCCCATGCACAAATATGGTAAATCCTATATGTGCTATAAGGTTTGGTGAATATAGCAATTTATTTGTGCACAATGCCCCTTTAATGACTGACACAAACCTGTGAACAACCCATATGGGCCTTGAGATTAGTGTTCTTCTGACAGATTTTTGCTGCAATCAGCCCAAAAGTTGGACAAAAAAGAAAGATTTTGTCAAGTGTGAACAGACAGACACACATACAGACGACACACACAACACAGCACAGACGATAGCTGGATTGTAAAAAAGTATTCCATCTGCTTTCTAGCCCCCAAAATATATAGGTAACACTAAATGTACTGTTTATAGTAAATAATACCCTAAAATACGCCAAAACACGGTCCTTATCACAAAACCCTGATTTCTGATATCACGTGCCAAGTAAATGCCTATTTTGCCAAAATTTTTTCTTCAATCAATTGAAGTATGTTAAGTCAACATTACCGTGCCACAAAATAAATAAAAATTAATCAACCATTTGGAGAAAATGCGGATTTTACCTTGGCCCAAAAAATTTAGCGTTTTTTTCATATATCGTAAAATGCCGGATTCAACGTGGCAACAGTATAAGAAAGCTGGCAACCCTGAATCGTTTAAATTTAATTGACACTAGGTAACATGAATGTTTTATCCATGAAGTCAGTTTCCTAAAATATCTACCGTCTGATGTACCATTTTGTTTCAAAATGCTGTTTTTTAGTATGAAATCAGCTAATTTGGGTTATCCTAGACCCGATAAATCAGCAAAAAAAGAAAGGCCGTTACCATGGAACAGACCAATGCTGAATTTTCTTTAAAGTCATATTTTTACATTGGGACCAACTTGTATTTTATCCTAACCCAAGTTAAGAAAAATCGGTTGAGATGGCGTGTCCAGGAGTTTGTCAACCTCGAAAAAAGTTGGATCTTAAGTCAGGATATCTACATATATATTTTGTGTGGGTTACCCCAAACAAGAATTCAATACGATAAGTAGGTATAAAATTATGAACAAATAAATACAATAAGAAGAATGCTTTAGGACCAAAATATTTTAACTTATGAGAATACCAAATTTCTGGATATGTTATTTGATACTGTTCTATGTGATTTTAAATGCATAAATTTTCATCAAGAAATATTGGAGTTGCTGAGGAAGGAAATGTGCGAACTACTCCTTTTCGTGGAGAGTGACAATTTTCAATTGGCCATAGATCATGGTCAAAGTATCGGATTTCAATTTTTATTGGGGTATGTGTTCTACGTGCCCCCCATTTACTTGGTTATTAGTGTCATGATCAAAACTCCCACGGGAAAGTGGTTATCTGGGTTGGGTCCTAGGAACCCCCCCCCCCTTGGGCACTAACGGAAGTTTTTTTAGCTTGGGCATTAGTGTGTTAAAAACCATAGCCAATCGTTTTGCTAAAAGATGTGCCACCAGTATACATGTAAATTAAAAAAATAGTAACCGTAAAAAAAGAAGTAACCTTTTATGCGCTGCACCAAACAATTTCATCATGGACGTTACTATAGTCGATCCAACCTCATATGTCGTTCCCCTCTATAGTTTTGGGCTACGACAATTGTATAGAATAGGGGAATCACTGGGTGTAATCGGTAGTAAATGATAAGCCGATCACAATAGGATTTACTCGCGTCCACTAAAATTAGGGGAATGAGACAAAAAAAAGTCAGTGTTCGGTAGTACATTTGCAGACTTTTCATGAAATACAAGCATGATGATGCATAGGTTATATTAGTATATGGTATATTAATGAGTTAAAAATTCACTTACATTCACTCATCATCGTATGATTCCGATTCAATGTCACTGGCCTCCGTCAGCTTGATTTAGGTTTTGATTTATTCAATTTCAACAATATTCTCCTTGCTCCAGTAGGAGTCTTCTATCCAAATAACATTTTATTGGCATTTTTTTCTAATCTCTTTCGGTGACTTTTTGTTGAGCATCCTCGAAACATTTTGTTTAAAGTCCTTGTTATGTTTGGAACCTAAGCTTTTATTTGTGACCAAATGAGTTCTATTGGGTAAGACCGGGTGATAAGGAGGAAGGAAGGACGCGAAACGAACTATTTCATTGCCATATGCTTTGGCCAGATCATCTATTCTTTACCTTGTTGTAGTTGGCTTATATATTTGAATTTGCATTTGTAGAAAATTAACATGGGGTGGGGGGGGGGGGGGAAGCCAACTATGCATCTCTGCTTTGTACTGTAATATTTGGTATGTTTCTGCTTTAACGGATTATGATACATGGCGTTATCCATTGTTATTGTTGAATTTTATGGGATGTTCGGGAAACCTGTTCTCAGCGATTCTTCAAAATGTTTCGCGTTTTCTCATGTGGTAGTCACCACTGTATTTGAAACAAAGTTTAAATCAGCTGGTGGTACTACGAATCCGTCACACTTCGGCCTTTAAGGAACGCTGAGTTAAGAAATGGCCTTTTTACCAAGACACGGTGGCAATACCGCCCTTCCCATCTTTGTCAATCCAACATTGGACGGAGGTGATAGGCATTTTCTATGTTTCGTCTAGTTAAATAATTTGGATTGCACTTTATTTCTTCGAATCTTTCCATTTGTCCTGAGATATTGGTGTGTGAGAAACAAGATTTGTGGCTTTCAATCGAATTTCCTTCCATTTTGCCTTCTTAAACTTAAACCCATAGTCTTGAGAAACTTCCACAATCTTGTCCGTCCACCAGTGAAATTGAGGTTCTAATACGCACCAGTGCTAATAATTTATCCAGGGTTGGAAATTCACCCTTGATAAACGGTGATTTTCCTAATGATCGCCTTGTCATCAAGTCGTCAATTGTGGACTGTATTGGCGGCACATTGTGTCACTTGCTTTCTTCGGCTTCAACAGCCTGGTTATTTAGTCGATGGGACATGGCATTCTATGCTGTGTTTCTGAGTCTCCATTCGGGGGGTGCTAGAGGAAAACCAAGTGTAAGTAACATTCATTGAGATTATTAAAATCATATAATCGTCTGTTCCCACAAATAAAACTGCACATTTTCTTGAAAAAAGAATAAAAGTCACTTCAATTATTCCCCAATATCCGTGACTAGTGGATACACATACCTTCAGCAGAATCAATGGATGTTACAGATATTCAATCACCGGCCCGGTATGCGGCCTGTAGAAAAACACTTCAAATTCCCTTTCATATGGGAGTGCAGAACCATGTTATGTTGTCGCGCAGTGAAGAGATTTCAAGCTGTTACGACTCTCCAATTTAGACTGAGTATTTTTCAGGACAAAAATACTTAACCTCAGTCACAGAGAAGTAAATATTGAGCTCTCATAGTGCGTGTTCAATGACTTTGGCCATAGTTTGCCACCATTTATTAGAAAAAGGAAGAAACATGAACAAACATCATGAGAGTTATGTTGCTGGGCAAGCTTTGACCTACAACTTTGTGCAGAACCAAAGCCGTAACTTATTGCTTAAATTCATTTCTATCAATTCACCGCGTTCAGAAGAAATTTAGTGTCAACAAAGACCTATATTAAATGACAATGGTAGTTATGTGAGAGAGCGGTTATTCGTCACTCAAACCAGAGCAGGAGGACGGTGCTACCGGTAAACCTGGGCTATAACAATGGCCCTACATACCCGGTCCATTGTAATATCTTAGCTCATGGTTAGCTGAAATCTTATACATTCCAGTAGGTCTCGATATTGGTGAAAAAAAGAAATTGATGTTGGTGACAGTGATATATTTTAAGAAAAGGTGCCAGTTTATGTGCGGGGGAAAACAGACAGTTATGTGATCGATAATAATTATTATGAATTTAACTTGGTTTTCCCTTAGCCCCCAGATGGGGACTCCAGAAGTTGTTTACATTGGTTATTGGTCCCACGTCCAATGGTATAATGTCTTGCGACTTTCCAGTAGTAACCATGTCCCATCGTTCCATTACGTTTTCAAAGCATTTGATGGCTGACCTCAGAGATTTCTCCTTCAAAGAAATGTTTTAGTTGACGAGGAAACATCACGGACGTCATCGCTATATGTTTTGGGTGCCATATGGCTTCTTGTAGAAGTGAAACTGGTGTTCACAGGCTTTAACTTTACTATATATTGACCAAAAATAAATTCTTTGCGTTCTTCATGCCTTCTAGTCCAGGAGCCATCCAATCGTATTTCGCTTAAAAATGGTTTGACCTTACAGCCTCTACTCTAAAATTTTTGACCCCATACATGCAAGTGTATATGTGGGGGGTATGAAAAGTGATGTTGGAATAACCACCTTAAGGCCCAGCTAAAAAAACTTCCGTTAGTGCCAAAAAAGGCGGGGGGGGGGGTCCTAGGGACCAACCAAGATAAGCACTTTCCCGTGGGGAGTTTGACTCATGACACTAAACAAGTAAATGGGGGTAACGTAGGAACCAACATACCACAATAAAAATGAAAATCCGAACTTGGACTAGCACCTAGGGCAATTGAAATTGTCCACTCTCCGAAAAAGAGTGAGTTCGCACAATTACCTCCCCCCCCCGCCAAATCCAATATCAGGTTTTGAACCAAAATAATTCATATACGCTAGAAGAAACAATTAAATAATCATTGCAAAATATAGCCAAATTTATACCATCTTGTTATTTTTAGCAGAAAAACTTCAAAATCACCTTGATTTTACCATAGACTTACACAGTTAGAGCACGTCATTAAAAATTCAGTTGCTGCTATCAGCATATTAACAGCGTATTTGATTTTTTAATATTATTAATTATAATTAATGCCTCCTAAGGTGATATATAATAAGCAACAATAAATCAAGATTATTACTTTATTTGTTATTAGTAAAAAATCTTGATTTTTCACTTCCGTTAGTGCCCAAGGGGGGGGGGGGGGGGTCCTTAGGGACCCAACCTAATTATTCTAATAAAGCAGTGGGCGGATTTAAATTTTTTTAGTATCAGGAGAGGTATTATTACATCAGACAATTTAGCAAAAAAATCTTTGAAAAATTGACTTGCGTAACGAGAAATCGCCCAAAAAACTCAAAGTTGGGCTTTACTATGGAACCCCCCCCCCCCTGGCACTTAAGTGTAAATAAGCCTCTTGCGAAAAAATATTTTAAAAATCCAAGATGGCCGTCTAAAATGGTCGCCTTTTTACCTAAAGGATTTCTTATGTCTAACATTTGATTACAACTCCAAAAATAGGTGCCGTTATGTCATTTAAAAGCCAATAAGATTTCCTACAAGATGTGATACCAATTTTGGTATAGTTTGAGGATGTAAGGGAGAAAATTAGGTAAAAAGGTGTTTTTTAGATTTTTATTTGAAAAAAAAGGATTTTTAATATTTACATTTGCTTTAATATGGTCAAAATCCATAGTACCAATGCATTCAATATTTTTCACAAATTTGACCTGATATCATACCAGATGAGCATAAAATATACAGTAACATTCGATATTCCCAAAAGCAGTTATTCACGTAAACAAAATTCATAAAGCAGTTATTTGAGGATTTAACCCTAAAAGAGCTGGGTTTTTTGAACCATCTCCGCTGGGGGGAAATCCGCCTCCTAGTATCTCGAAAGGGATTGTGAACTATCATGTGTTTTGTACAAGGATAGCTATGACCATCCCGGAGTCAATTGACACCAAAAAAAAGGAACAACATACCGTATGACTTTCGTCACAGTGAAGTCCCAACATTGACGTCAGAAAAATCTAAAAAAAAACCAAAAATTCATGGTTGGTTTTCGCCATTTTTTTTTTCACAGCAAAAATTGGATTTTTGGCCATCCTATGTGTTTAAGTATGCGCACACATGCTCTAACTACAAATAATTAGAGAATAAAACATACTTTTGTAACTGTATCCTTAGCACAAAAAACTCTATTTATGCTGTTCCGGTAATTTCAATGGGAAATAGATTTTCTTCGCACGCAGTGCGCGATACGCAACCACACTTTAAAACCTTATACAGGAGTAAGTCCTTGAACAATAGCTTAATATTTGAAAAATGATATTACATGACATTGTGCATTGGTGAATGAATATATGAATGAATGAATGAATGAATGAATGAATGAATTAAATATTGATTGCTTTTTGTGATTTCATAATGTTATTTTTTCTTTAGCTACTTTAGCTATTTCATTTTTTTGTTAAAAATGCCAAAAAAATGTGATTTTTCCTCAAATTTGTACCTTAAATAATTCTTAAACTAACACATTTTGAAATCAGCGTGTAGATAATTCAATTCTCTTTCACATGACATAAATTTCGTTCCAGTTGAAGATTGCAGTCAAAAGTTACGGCTAAAACCGGTTCATTAGTCAAATCGGCGACTATTTTGGACGCCATCTTGGATTTCTATTTTTTCGCAATCGTTGAGAATAATCCAACATCAGTTTTCTGAGGCCCAAGATGTTCCCCTACTTGAATCTAGTCACCAAATTTTTAGAGCAGCCCGGGCAAAATATTTCAGTTTCAAGATCCGTGGCTCCCTAACTATTCTGAGTCAAAAAAGTACAACCAAGTTGAGCGATTTTTCATGGAGAACTCTCTGTGCTATTCATATATTTTCTTTTGTAATACATTCCTTGTTTTATTAGCTCCCATATAAAAATTACGGCATTAAAATTGATTAACGCGTTTAAAAGTTACAGCTGCAGAAGTGAAAGTACCCAATGTGAAAGATCGAACAAGTTACACGCTAGAGTAACCCAAAGAGTGCTCTTGGTTTTACGTTCAGCTTTGGGATTTGCAACATATTCTCCATTAATTACACATTTGGAATAAATGTCAGGGAACACCAGTGACGTAATCAGTCTGTGGGTGAGCGGGTGGGAGAGGGAGGGGTGAGGGTGTCAGGGTGGGGTCCGCACTCAAAATCTTTGCCCCCCCGGCCCCAATAGCGATCAGGAAAAATAAATTTGTAGTATTGACAGGTTACGTGTTCACCTTTGCAAAATTATTTTATTGATGCCCCAAAAGTTAAATGGTTCCCATCGCCTGGTCATCCTCCCCAAATGAACATGTCTGCTTACATCATTGGGTAAGACTGTAAAATGAAACCAGATATCAAAATAATACTTAATGAAATCAATTTTTGGAATTGAAGCAACAATTCGCAGCATTCTTTTCAAATTGCTTGATTTCCACGTGTAAAACCTCTAAAAATACATGATGTATAGGGCTGGATAACAGATAAAGCATTAAAATTTTCCATTTTAAATATATCCTGTTAATTTCATTGAATCTAAAAGTATTCTACATTATCATTCAACACGTGTCCTGCGTAGCATTTGAATACGGCGCCAAAGAAATCAACCAGTTAATTTATTCTGAAGCTCTCACGCGGCGTAGGAATAAGTATCATGTGTATACAGTCAGTGTGCAATTTGTTCGGGGCAGAAAATTGATACCTTCACAAAAATAACTGTAGCCTTTGATTGGCTTGATCGATTTTAAAAATTTAAAATTATTGTGAAAGCTGATTAAGCAGACTATCTAATACAGGAATTAATTTGATAAATTCCGTTAATGTTTGTTCATAAAAAAATCCCTCATTTGGTTGTACTTTTTTTCTGACTCACCCTGTACGTATACTACGTGTAAATTAATTATATCGCCTACAGATTCTTGTACAGACTGTCCCAAAAAAAACTATACAATCAAAGATTATTTTTTTTGGCCAAAAATTTAAGTTCATCTCAACTGGAGTTTTACAGAAACTTTTTAGGGGTTTTCCAGCTTTCAGGAGATTTTTAGTTGGTGTAATTTGGGGGTCTGGTTCAGGAGTTATGGCTAATTATCTGAGGCAGTTGAAAAACCTGTTGGGCCAGTTTCGGCTATCCTGATATCAACAAAGTTGCCATCGAACATCACCTTCAAGACATTCTTTATTGACAATTAAAAAAAAAGTAGGTATAGAGTGCTGCTTCTTGTGATATAACATAATTTTTAACTTTATAATGTCGCTATTATATACATGTAGCATTGAATTTCAATTCCAAACAGTCTTGTTGTCTCAATTTTACTCCAGGTTTCAGCAGAAGGTAGAACCATAAAAACACTCTTGTTGAAAGTAAACTGAGACCTTCGAACACAACCATCCTTTCCTTTATTGCTCTTTGTTTGAACACTGCTTTCTTTATCGTATTCCTCAATATTCTTTTGTTTGAAAGGGTTTAATCCCACAATGATGCTACGCGCATTATACCTTTAGTTTCTCGAACCTTCAGGTGAAACTGGCCCATGTGTATTTTATCCGTTGTGTTCAACTGACAATATCTCCGCGTAGGGTACATCAAATTGGGTGGAATAAAAGCGAGGATTTAGCTTAGGATCTTGTCTAACAAATAAAGTAAAAATATCTGGCAGAAATGCACAGTTTATATTTTTTATAATTTTTAGTTTGATTGTATAGTTTTTATTGGGACAGTCTGTACATACTCTGTACATGTCTACCTAAATATATTTGGTGTGCATTTGGACATTCAAATTCACCTGCATAACGCAAGGAAAAATATTGATGGCCTGCCCTTCTTTAAATCCCACACTGGCCTGGCAGTGATCATTATGCTACTCTCATTTAATCCTCTAAGACGATTTTTAAAATCAATGATTTGTTGTGAAGCTTTATTATTGTCCCTCATACATCAGAGCTTATACCTCCACGCAAATGATATGGGGGGGGGGGACATATGAGGTTGGATCGACTATAAACAGTTACTGTACAAACTCTGTGGGAAAATGACGTGTATTTTGCAAGTTTTGTGTCAAGTATATGTAATGTTAGGTTTTCTTTAGTAGAATCTCAAAAGAAAATAATTTTTCACTGTAGATGGTGTAAGCGCAAGGCTCAATGGAATTTTCCGTCTTTTTGCCCAATTTTTGCGTGTTTTGAAAACAATCTTTTGTCCCTAACACTTAACTGCATAAGGGGGGGGGGGTTCTTAGGGAACCATTTTTTGTTTTTCAGCCGGCGATTTTTAACGCTGCAATATATTTGGTTTATATGTTTTGCATTTGTCTAACTTTTTAGTTGCGCTTGCATTGGTGCAAAACAAAATTCAAATCCATCGCGTCGTTTTTGCGTTAATTAGCATGGGTCCCTAGGAGCCCCCCCCCCCTTATGCACTAACGGAAGTACCCATGACAAAAATGAAAAATCTTATTAGAGTTACTGTGATTCTGATTTTCATAATGCATACACCTAGTGACATAAACAAATAAATAATTAAAACAATCTTGCAAAGTATAGTAGGCCATTGGGGCCATAATGTTTTATATACCGTGTGTCCCCAAAAAAACCGCAACACTTGGTGGGAGGCACCATAAGTTTTGAACAAAAGCACGTAACTACTTATTGTTTGTTATAAGGTAAGATGGGACTGTTAGCTAATATCCCTGAAAATTTCATAAAGGTAGAGTCCATATTTTTTAAGATATGACCCCAGAAATCAAGTAACCTGTAGGACCCATTTAACCAAATTGAGGCGCTATTAACTATAAATACGGCACTGTACGTTTTACGCCCAGAACCACCAAATATGAATCTCTAAGTCCCAACCACCATTTTCCCCTTTTTTTAAAGATAGGTGATGCAACAAATATTAAAAAATGGTTTTCCCCCTTACATCGTACTGGAATAACTTTTTTAAAATCTTTATTCAGTATTTTAAATGTATTTATGTTCTCCTATTATGAGCAAAAAATATGGAAAAGTCCTTCGGGAAAGTAAATTTTTATTTTAGGCCGGGAGAATTTTTGTCGCGACATAAAAATCGATTTTGAATCGATACAACCGATTGTAATTTGTTAAGGGGTGGGGTCAATATAACGCCTACCCCTTACACACAAATGAACTTAAGTGTCAAACTGGCTATCAAAAAGTATGATAATATTTCAATATTTTTAACGGCATGCCTACGGCGATAACATTCATATATAAGCAGTAGAAATTTGCTCTGCACTGAATTTCGGGGTAGGTCGTAGGCTCGATCCTGTTTGCAACTTATTACGCTTATTTCACAGTGTATTTTTACTTCTCTTGTATGATTAAATCAAATAAACATTTCAGGGTGATTCGAACCAGTAATAGGCCATATATAGTTCCGTAGAACTTTTCATATGGTTTGCACAAGTGTCTATACAAGATGTTTTGATGCTTTCTTGGCAACATTGACCTCCTGATTTCCAAATCTCGATGATGAACCTCTGTCATCCTTGACTATTTTGAGATAGGAAGGGTTAAATTAATAGGGATAAAATTGGTAAAATGTTTTATATTATGGTTAATAGATGTATAGGCATGCTCATTAGGTCCTGGTATAGACCGTATTCAAAATGACGTCAGCCACCAGACATGTTGGTGGACAAGATGCATACATTCCTGGACTACAATACATTAAGCTCTCAATCGATCCATGTTTAGCGATTGCACAGGGATCATTGACATATGAATGTATTGTAGTACTGGAATGCATCTATGTTCCACCGACATGGCTGGCTATTGAATACGGTCTATAGAAAACTTTAAACATTTTGTGTAGACTCTTTTGCAAGGACATATGGGTCTACTGCAGTATTATGACCCTTGTATCCGTAGCCTCAAGTTAAAGGTGCAACGAGAGACTTCCAGGATCCATTATTGTGTCACAGTATATAGTGATTTCATATATATTAAACAATCAATAGATGTCTTGTCTTAAAAGTGAAAACAAGAGGTGACATTTTGATTCAATATAAAAGAGACAATAATTTCGTATTTGCTCCAATACGAAATTAGAAACTTCACAATTTTTGCACCAAAGCAATAATTCTCAGCCTAATCCTTTCAAACAGGAACAATTTTGATGGAAAGTTTGCATCAATGTAAAAATAAGGGCTTTTAGCTTTTTACACTGGATATGTGAACTCTGCTTGCATAGCATGGTACATTTAATTCCTCGTCTTACCAAGGGGGGGGGGGGGGCTTTACCACCCCCCCTACTGGGAAATTGCTCCGGTTGCGCTAAAATGCAAAAAGCTCGTAAAAAAGGCTTCCGGGTCATCGTTTTCTCCCTCCTACCCGGGTTAATTTAGCGAAAAAAATGTAAAGGGGTCAAAGTCGGTAAGGGGTGGTGCCAAGCACAAAGAATTATTTTGTAGTACATTTTTGAAATTATGATGCATAGTATTGCCCTAAAACTCTTAATATTGTATGTAAAACTAGTCAGTTACCCATAATTAGAGCTGACAACCGCATGAAAATCAGATATCCTAAACTTTTTTAGCGCAAATTGGATTTCGCAATTTCTGTGGAAAAATGGCACTTTGGCCAATCGCGGACTTTGTGACGTCATTGTTGACGCCATACTAGGTATGTTAGTACCTTTGTGGTATTAATGTAAAGAAGAGGACCATAGATACCATTGGTATCACAAATCATAATCATAGGGTGCTTTATAACGAATTATCGAGGTGGGGGGCGGGGGGTGGTGGTGGTGGTTTACCCCCCCCCCCCTGGTAAACGGCTTACAAAAAAAAAAAAAGGGTGGTAAGACGAGGGTTCAAAAGGAAATTCAAATATTAAGTGTCACTTAAAAGATGAAAGCCCTGATAGTTGAATTGATCCAGTGGCGTCCGGACGGGGGGGGGGGCACAAAGTAGTTCCCCCTCTGGCTCGATAAAGGCAATTTTCATCCCCCCGGAATTTCAACCAATTTTAGGCTCGATTTGTAAGTAAATTCGTTTCATTTAGCCCGCTACGCGCGCATTTGTGCAAATTCAGATTAATTGGAGGCAAATCACCGGGGACAATTTACGAAGTGCTCCTCTGGCGGGGGACGACTTGGAAATTGTCCCCCTCTGGATCGACTGCCTCGGTACGCCACTCCATTGATCTGATATAGCAGAAAGGTGTTGTTGTGAGATGCATCATCTGCCTGCCTCGCTGTTATATAGTAGCTGACTACAGATTTTATTTTCGAGAGTAGTTCGTAATTTGAAATGAATTACAGTCTAAAACACCTTTGATAAACAAACATAGCCCATTGACAACAAAAACATTATAATTTCCTGCTTCTATTCATTCAGCACATTTTTTATTTGGGGGAATTCATAAAAACATGATCCAACCCACAGTCACCAGCACGCAAAAATTGGCATTTGTCTGACCACTTAGGATTCGGAAACCCATCACAGAATAAAGCAAAACATGTTTATTTCGTTACGGTTTCGGAATTCATAAGTGGTTCAGATGGGTCAGGTTACGGAAACTTCCCATTTTTCCGCTCTTAATTCCCAGGAACACTATGCAAAAGTCTCTCTTAGCATTCTCCACTGACTTCTCAAACAATGGGTGAAGGTTTAATTAAAAAAGTGAAATTCTGTCAGATAGGATTGTCGGGTTCCACTAAAATAAACTAACAAACAGCAACGAAGATTCGTATAACTTCAGTAGTACTGTCTGAGGAATGACACAAAATTATAGCTTCACAGCGTCTACATATGCGGTTTAATATTAATTGTAGGTTAATTAAGGTCAATTATTCGCGACCAATGCGCATTAATCGCTTCGCGTGCGTCCTTAACGTTGTTTTGTTCTTTTTGTTGAACATGTTGTTCCATTTTGCTGGGTAATGGCCCCGGTGATGGTAACCGCATCCGTCCTATCTATCAACGGCCGCAGCCGAGATGCTGTTCACCATGTAGCGCCAAATGCCCCTGTTTGTCATTAAGTTGGGGATATCGATGGATCCTGCTGGAGGTCTCGAGCAATCACATCAATGTAGTTAAAGGGGCGACACGACCCTGTTTTGTTTTGCATGGTAACTTCCAACATGTGACGTCTGAGACTACTTGATCAATCGCACGATGCCAGTGTCCGGCAAATCGTGCACGGCGTTGGGCAACGGAAGATGAAATTGGAGGGATATCTCCATATATCTGTCTTTGGTCTGTGCTCACGCCAGATATGTTTTTGTACTCGCATAAGAAGCTTGGTGTAGGTGCCATCCAGTCTATCCTGTACTCTTTCTCCATGGTCCGGTCTCAATCCATATAACAGGATACTCTCTACACAGGCTCTAAAGAATTTCAGCTTGGTTGAATGGAGATACCAGATTGCTAAGTGGTGTAGTTTATTGTCAGGCATTCCAAGCGTGTCCCTTTGCGTTACCGGAAGTCTCATCTAATGCCAAGAAGACTGAATATTCTTACTGTCAATGAGGAAGATGATCCATCAACCTATCTGCACAAGATGGTAACCGTATTAAACCCATATAGATGTGAGAAATAGGTTAGTTGTTACTTCACAGATATAAATCTGATTCAGAATGATAAGGTGTTGTTTTGGACCCAGTCGTTTGCCTACAACCTTTTGTCACACGGGCGAATCATTGTTTTGCGTGGGTATTAGTTCTCTTATAATAAATTATGTTTAATGGTTTTGATGGATATCTTATATTGAACAGATGCCAACCTTAAGGGACAGGATGTGATTTTTTTTGAGGATACAATTTCTCTTAATTTGCACTTAATCGGTTGTGGACCACCTACTGAGAACGTTTCGAAGGTTTATTGGACAAGCAAGCACGAAAGAAATCCACAAACCTTGTCTTGAACTTTGAACTGGCCTGGCTATCCTAATCGTTCCATAGGAAATCATGCTTTGATTTCTGTCGTGTCACGACAAAAATACAAATCATAAATCTTATTACATAACTACGGCGTATTCGGCTATTCATTTCAGGTGTGACCCAATACATTGGTAAGCATTCCAAATATGCACAAAATCTGGGTTCGAAAAAAAAATTGAGGGCGCTTCTCTCTGGAAAATGTCCTCATGTCTCTTTAAATCTTCTCTCTGTATAGAACCACGGTGGAAGTTAGTGTTCAAAGCTGTAGCTGAAGTGTCTCCGTCTGACCAACAGGATGATATGCCTGTATAATCCTTAAAAATTAGGATATCACCAGCTGCATTGAATGAGAACAAAGCAGCAGCACAACCGCTGACAATAGCTTTAAAAACCACTTCAAGAGTTCCTATATTCTAAACTGGAGCAAGAAACATTGAAAAGGTTGTTTTATATGTATTTATAATGTACTCCTTTATGGCATGGGACTCAAACCAAACAAAAACTAAAAATTCCTACTTTGTAATTGTAATCGTTGCAGGTCAAAATTGCCTATATTCAGCAACGGGGACAGAGTTGCTGAAAATGATCTTCAGTGGAACTAACTCGAGCCGCGACAATTGGTTTGATAAGAGCCGTTTAATTTACTCACCCTATGATGATATCCAGTCAGAAGAACAAAACCAATTCTCTATGGTTGGGTAAGATACCTTTTAAGGTATTTTTAAGGTATTTAAAAAATTAAATAGACAAACACAGCGTCTCCCACTTTCTGATTTTCCGTTCTCTGCCGTAACCAACGAGGTAAATAATCTAATAGCCACCGGCAAAGATTATGATCATCATAACTCTATCATCTACTATAGATCGTATTCAATAGCCAGCCATGTTGGTGGACAAGATAGACGCATTCCAGTACTACAATACATTCACCTGTCAATGATCCCTGTGCAATCGCTAAACATGGATCGATTGACAGGTGAATATATTGTAGTCCTGGAATGTGTCTATCTTGTCCACCAACATGGCTGCCTATTGAATACGGTCTATACCAACTTCGTCTGCATGCTAGACCGTTAATATAGACCGTATTCAATATGACGTCGATTGACAGGTGAATATATTGTAGTCCTGGAATGTGTCTATCTTGTCCACCAACATGGCTGCCTATTGAATACGGCCTCGCCTTTTTCGATGTTCGCTTTCCGGCAGGAACTATTTTGAGGAGCTTCTTCTTTACCAAAACATTTAACAAACCCCTTCTTAATTTTATACTTCATTTTTTCTCTATAGGGCTTATTGCACTGTTAAAAATGTTCATTAAAGTAACGTCGTTTTAACTGGCAGCTTGGACTCACAACCGTTTAAAAAGACGTTTTTTACAGTTATGTGCACGTTTCGAGTTCCGGCTGAGAGTCAAAACGACCGTTTTTAACGAACACTTTTACGGGTGGTCACACACAAAGAAGTAAGTGAGGCAATCAAGGTCAAAATTCGTTTATCTTACGTCATAAAACATTACATTGTTATCTTCCACGCAATGGAGTATTAACCACAACCCGACAAAACCAACAATACAAAAAATATCTTGAATGTTTACTACTTCCAGGGAAAACCAGGACGAATTTAAACAAAACTATTATCCTTCTTTAAATCGCTACCATAGAAGGTTGCAACCACTTATAGCAGATAACAGTAATATTGAGGAAAAGCTCTATAGGTATGAATGTTTAATTAAATATTATTATTTTATATCTTAGCGAATCTGAAAGACGTTGGTATATCAACAAAGGAATAATTACAACGGCTGGCCCTGGGGATGTGGCTGGTTCGTCATGATAACAGCCCACACACCTCGGTGTTACTGGGAGAGAACCAACTCATACAGGCCATAATCCTTACAGTCTAAAGACACCCTGGGCACGTGGGGTGATGAGCAGGTAAAATAGTTTTTTTTAGTTTGGACCACTTAAATCAAGCTCTCATTGGGGTTTTTAGTGCGGTGCTCCATTCAATAATAAAGCCATTGTGATACTCGACCTGTCGTAGTTAGATAAAGAGTTACCAAATTCTAACTGACATTTTTATTGTTTTTTTTTTTTTTGTGTGGTAATAGAATTTTTGAATTGACATTGCTAAGTATTAGAATGATTCACCAATGTGTTTATGTTTTCAGAAATTGAAAGTTGTTTGTTAGGACCCAGTTCCGGTAAAATTATTTAGTTTTATTTTGCTATCTCAAAGTGACCAAAATATCCAGTTAGAACCTTATAATTACTCAGCTAACGGGGGTGCTCCATTGAATTTTTTTTTCAATTACCCTTTCCAATCAATGGGAAGCAGTCGCTGACTGCGAATCTCTAAAATATTAATCTCATGTTTGCTAAAGTCGAAAATATAAGCCACGATTCATACAATGTTGTATTTTTTTTGCAGATAATTGGTTTATGCAAGCGTTGTTTTTGCGATATTCGTCAAGGAACAAGTATAATCTCCTCTTTAAGAGCACCATTATATGACCGAAAGTAGTAGATAGTGCAGGACAAGAGATTAAACCAAATAATTGCAGGCACGTGTACAAGAAGATCCTCTTTCAATACGTGTGTAGTTTTAAGTTACGAACTGACAAACAGACTAATTAAAAGTATGAAAATAGTGGATGGGTGGATGTATAATGGACATTTTGCTGTTTTGTGGTTGTAACATTAGTATGGGGACTAAATTTCTCAGGGTCCAAAATTTGTAGAAGTCTCCATTTATATGGGTTATGCCATAAACAACTTCGTGTGTGACGAATTAAGAATTCTACAAGTGGTATTTAGAGGACACTGGCAACATTTGAAAAGTAGGCGCCCTCCAAGAGTTTTCAAAATCGATTATTTTGCATGGTGTAAGGCTTTTTATATAAAAAAGCCCCTCACCCGAAATAATTAAGACCAATCAGCTTCCTTATGGGTAACAGAAACGATTTATAATTTCAAGCGTCGCCGGCAAAGCGAAATCAGCAGCCGACGGAAAATGGCCTTTAACACAGGAACACGAACGCCGTATGCATGTTTCCCACGTATGCACACTGTTTGAATCGGTCTATAACCTTGTGGTTTTATTATCAGTGAGTACGAGTCAAAAAATATTCATGTAATATTAGTGGGTGAGCAGGCCTGTTGGTCGGTACCACAGGGGGGCAAAAGAGGCATTTATACCAGGACTAACTCATACTATGACATACACGAAATGTATGCATGGCCATTCTGTAGGGGTAGCGTAAGCGATCTAGGGGCTCGCAAACGATTATACAGGGGTCAAAATTGAAAGGTGGTTCAATGTTGTTGAATTGCATACCAAATGTTCGTATGATAACACAGGAATAAAAAAATGTATAGTTTGTGCTATCTCTGACTTCACCCGTAGTAGTTATAAGCCTGAAAACGGTTATTGTTGTCAAATGTTAAATTTAGCTCTTAAGGGGTCAAAATACTAAAAAACGCTAACAATTTCAGTGGAAATTGTCTCATATTGTTTGTACTGTATTACAATTAAAATAAGAATAGTTTGACCATCTGCAATGTGACATTAAAGAGAAACCTTTATAAGAATAACTTACACAATATACGCTATAAACAATGATTGAACACATTGGTGGTTCATGGTTAAACGGAATTATACTAACCTATAAAACGAATTAACGCATTTTGTCTGACCACGCGCTATATGAAATTTCGCCGCTACTGTATATGGGATATTATTTGTGTTATGCGAACGGACGGCACAAGTAGCGGTCATAATATTCACCGCATGATAGCTTTCATACTGTGTAATTTCCATTGGCATGTATGACCTAAACGTGCCGGTCGTACCGCAATAACCTTTATAACACAGCGCGATTTTTAAATAGCACATGTCAGACTTGATGGTTTTAATTCATTGTTAGGGTTCTATAATTTCCGTTTTTCTCTGACAACCCTCGATATGTGGTCAATATTATTACAGTGTATATTGTTTACTATTATTCGTTGTACGGGTTCTCCTTAACAAGTACGCACCCCTCATAGTACTACCACCCCTATACCCCTATAGGGGCTGGGTTTAATTTTTTGGTGTAAACCTTGGTTAACTAGACATTGGACATGGTCCCCAACCTAATACCTTGTTGACTGTGATTACATTAAATAATATGAGACCATTACCACGGGGAATTGAAGCGTTTTTTGAGTATTTGACCCCTGTAGAAGCTAAATTAACCTTTGACCTACAGTAACGGTTTTCAGCTTATAACTAACTCCGTAAGGGTAAGTCATGAAGAGAGAGCAGTGAGCGGAGTGAGGGCGCGGGAGAGTAACGGACCAAGATAAGCACAAACTATACATTTTTTAATCCTTGCGATCACCGACATTTTGGTATGCAAAAAAATTTTTCAACACATTGGACCACTTTTAATAATTGACCCCTGTATAATTTTTTGCGAGCCCCTAGCGCGCTTAAGCTACCCCTACAGAATGGCCATCATCAACCTTTTCGTGTATGTCATAGTAGAGGTAGCCCTGTATAAATCCTCTTTGCCCCCCCCAGGTGGTACCATAAGACTACGTTGATGGTCTGCTCATCCCTATAAAAATATTGTTGATTAAAGTTTGGAAAACTTAAAAGTTGCCTACAAATTACAATGTCTTTATCCTCATATCAATGTCCCTATCTGTTTTGGGTATTTTATTTTTATTGTAAAATATATCTCTGTTCTTCCAATGGCCGAGACTATCATTGGAGAGCAATTGAAGAATTCATATTTTGTGAAAATGTGCCAGTGCCGCTTTAAGACTCACCTGCGACTTTCGAGACTCACCTGCGTCTTTGGGCAAAATATTACAGATTCGAATGGGATGTCTCAAAACTAACGGATGTGTAATCTGTAATCTGGTACCATGATCAACAGCCGAATGTGTAATATGTAAATCTTATGCCACGAATCACCCGCTTTAAACTTTTATTATGCAAACCATATATCTATCTAACGGCCGCCGCCGAGGATGCTTTTCATCATGTAAGCGTAGCGCCAAATGCCCCAATCCGTCATTAAGTTGGAGATGTCAGATTGATTTCCGCTGGATACCTCGAACAATCACATCAGTATTAAATGGGTGACTGATCCTTGTTTTGGCACGGTAATTCCAACATGTGACGTCTGAAAGTGACTGGCAAATCGTGCTCGGCGTTGGGCACCAGAATATGAACTTTGGAGGTATATCTCCATATATTCTGTGCTTTGGTCATGTTCAGCCAGGATTGTTTTGTACTCGCATAAGAAGCCTGTGTAGGTGCCATCCATTCTTTCCTGTAGCTCTTTCTTAATGGTCCCTGTTTTCAGATCCATATAAGAGGATGCATGCTAAAGAGCTTCAGCTTGGTTGATTTGGGGAGACACCAGATTTGCCATAAGAAGGCCAGTTTATCGCAGGCATTCCGAGCTTCTTCCCTGCGTGACAGGAAGTCTTTCCCGTTGCTGTGGTCAACAAGGATCCTTTAGTCCCTGACCTCTTTGAGTTGGGAACCATCTGTAGTGCAGTGAAACTTGTAACACTTCCGTTCTCCTGGCATTCAGATCCAGGCCGACCCCGTTGCAGCACCCTCAAGCGATTTGTCAGTAGAGCCACACATCCAGATCGGCCGTTTAGAGCGGACGTCCGCGTAGTCAAAAATGGCTGTGATGCGAGACAGCTAGGCATGGCGACCGTAATCGAACGAAAACGGGCCCGATAGATTGCGGATTCCGTCGTCCTGATGCCAAGGACTCGCCCGATTACACTGAGATAGGGAGGAAGAGTATCCCCTTGGAGGTTCCAAGTGGTGTTTAGGAACCCCCGTAGGCCCATACTTGGTCTGCACAAAGCCAGATGGGCCCTTACACCATGATGAACGCCCGACGGCCCCATCCGGGACACCGCAGTTGGAGAGAGGAACAGCAGCATTACATCCTGTTTACACTGTCAAAGCTTGGCGAGGTCTAAAACAACAATTGAAGGTTTTCTCTTTGAGAAAACAACCTCCCAAACCATGCAAACCAACTCGTGGGTATGTCGATGATTCTTCATAGTATTTTATTGTTTTAAAACCTTAAAGGAGAACCGTACAACGATAATAATATACAAGATACTCTATAAAATAATTATGAGGCACATATCTAGTGTTTTTCATCGAAAAAACGGAATATATTAACCGACAATCATTATGGGGTGTGCATCTTCTTGTGCTTTAACACAGTGGTGTATACCGAATATACTGACTCCATAATGTTTCTTATTATAAAAATCAGTCTTCCGTTGAGGACTAATATATCGTCACTGGGCAGAGCAACAAACAAAAAAAAAAACAAAACTCAAAAACAATAGTATTTTGGTGGGGGTAGAGCAATATCTATTCTAGAACGTAGTTGTGTTATGTGTACATCAATCCACAGTTCTGATGTTGCTAGTAGATTTGCCTATAGGATGTTTTGAAAGTGGAGCCCACTTTCTCATAAGAGCTTTTGGTTACAAATGGCAGATGCAACATAGGAGGTTGTTCTTTTTCTACGCCATTGACAATATGCTAAAGCTTATAACCAGGCAAGGGCTATCAACAGCAAAAAGGGCCGTGTTTTCTCATCAAAATGTTCCTGTGACCCTTTAACTATAAATTAGAGGGACTTTCTGTTGTGGAGGCATTTGCCGGCGTAAATTTGAAACTGTGTACAAATTTAGTGTCCGTTTAAATCTCCTCGACTCATGAGGCGGCCAATATTAAAATCCGAAGTTGCCGATGTACTCGTATATACATACGTACCATGGACCGTGAAAGATACACTGATCTCAAAAGTAACCAGCACTTGCTTACATAGTTTCTGATTTCGGAATCGGCTGCAGGTGACTGCAGGTTTAGTTTAGGAAATGTACAATGTATAGTTACCAAGTTAACCCAAATTAACCCAAGCCCCTATAGGGGTATAGTGGTAATACTAATGAGGTGTGTAACCTGTTATTTTCACATTGACAGATGGGTCAAACGATCCTTTTTTAATTGTAATAACATTATAAACAATATGGGACCATTTCATGAAATGTAGCGTTTTTTAGATTTGACCCCTGTAGAAGCTAAATTTAAACTTTGGACGTACAATAAACGGTTTTCAGCTTATAACTCCTTAAGGGTAAGTAAGAGTACACACAACTCTACATTTTTTTAATCCTTGTGACATACGAACATTTTGGTATGCAATTCAACAACATTGGACCACTTTTCGTTTTTGACCCTGTATCATGTTGCCAAATTTCTTCGAATCGGATGTACAGTAACGGAAGTTATAGGGGTTGGCAGCCACCCTCTTCGGGAGCTTTGTACAAAAATGGCTCGGGTAGACGCGGGTTAACCACATTGTTTTGCCGAGTGACTTAAATGACCTGGCAGGATAAGCAGTGAGGAGCGCCCTCAGTTTTGAAGCGTATCATGCGTACCATTTTACAAATCGTATAACTTTCAAATGTAAGTTTTCTGATTAGAACTTTGAAAACACGGACGAAATGTTCTTATTTTGAAGAAAATGCACTTTTAGAGATTTGGTTTCATGTAGGCTTCACATGGGATTTTTTTTTATGATACAACCCCTTCCCCCAAGAACGGGAAAGAGGAGCTTTTATGCTGATGTGTATTGATCATAGGGGTGGGGGGTTCATTTTAAACAATTTCTCCATCGAGGGTGATAAAATAGAAAAGAAGAGCATAAAACTTCGTATCATGTTTGACCTCCCCAATCACAATGGAGGCCAAGAATGCTAATCTCCCAAGGGCTGAGTTCAGTAGCATTGGATGTGCAACTTGTAACAAGCTGACCATGCATGTTTTAGGTGTATCATAAATCATGCACTAAGAAACAGGGTGCGTATTTGCTAAATACAATGGTTAATGAAAGCTATTGAATGCGCCATGGGAAGAGGGTTATCTAATCATAGTGAATGTATTCAAAGCATAATAGCTTTGGGCTTACTCTACCAGAACAAATAATTGTAGCCAGGAACTCACTTGTTTTGTTATTCATGGAACAAAACTTGCACCAAGAAATATAAGTTAAAGTCGTTGTCCACACGACGTTATTACGGTTTAACTAATACGACTGGAATTAGAAAACAATCACTAATTCCTCGCCATGACCCTATTGTAAATCGTCTCCACATGCGGTCTGACATAAGTCACTTAATACCGGACCTTAAATGATCGGTTTTAGTGTTGATATATAAAATTTGTCGTGTGAACGCCACTTATCGGACCTAACTAGGTTTAAGTCCGACGATTTAATGCCGAAGAAGAGCAGGGTTAAGGCCGGTCGTAACTTTACGACCAGGATAGTACAAGTACGTGGGGACATGCTCTGTCGGACGGAACTGGACCCAGTGTTAACAAAAACAAGTAAGCACCTGTTCTACTGACACTTTAGAGGTGTGAAGGATTTGACCTACATGACTGATGTTCGACCGCATGTGGAGACGATTACAATAGGGACAATAGGCGTGAGGGGAAGTAGTGGATTTGTTTTTTTTACTTCCTCTGGAATTCAGTTATACCGGTATTAACTTAATAACTACACGTGTGGACACGGCCTTTAATCAAACCGATTTTCCTTGAGCTTTGGATCATAGCCAAATGGACCACTTCTGATCATCAATGAAAGTCTGTTGTATATATCTTGAATATCAATCTCAAGTGAGATTTGAAGTAGTAGATTATTTATACATTACTAATAGTAGTGGGTTTGCTATTAGAACTCAACCCCCTTACAATTTGGCGTTTGAATGTTTTTTGTGGTTAGGCCATTTTGATTGAAACCCACGTACGCAAATATCGAAAAATGACAATTCACCAGCCTACTTTAAACTATTAAGGGCCGCTTCTCTCTGCTTATCCTGCCAGGTCATTTATGTATTTCATAGAATTTAAAAACAAAACAAAACAATCAAAGACAAAAATTCATTAAATGCTGTTACCAATTTGAGGAAAAAATTGGAAGTGAGAGTGAGGAAGAAATCGCATAAACAAAAAATCTTTAAAACTTTATTTTGTATTGTTAAAGCCCATGAAAATAAAAAAGTTATTGTCATTTTTTATCGTCGTCAAATTTAATAAATGACGTCATTTTAGGTTAACTGCTATGTTGAAACTTTTCCCCATTAAATGTGTGAACTCTTTCCGTGAACATTTTACATTTTAAAAAAAAAAAAAAAAAAAAAAAAAAAAAAAAAAAATGCACATTTGTCGGGGTGGGGGACATATTTTTTACTGTTTAGTAATAACTAAGGCTCTTTGTCCTCGCCCAGGAAATTTTGGATTTTGCCTGGTTCGTCCACATCATTTCTTAATCACCGGCTTTAATAAGTCCATGGAAGAATTAAGGCGACCAATTGCGGCGTCTGACGTAATTTGACCGCCTTCAGTGCAGAACAATGTCGGCCGTGAAGAATAATCTGGAACATTTAAAGCTTATTGAAACAGAAAGTTTTACTTACTGAATTATTGTGTCCCTGCGTCGGAAAACCGAACTCAAAT
>JAMKCH010010466.1:0-26516 GCA_023653785.1 Ophioderma brevispina | reverse complement strand
CCAAGTGCCATATAAACTAGTAATGTGGTGCAATGGTATCCACCTTTTTTCTCCAGATGGTGGTCATTTTGTCATTCCAGCTTGTGTTTTCAATGCCGTTTTCTCCAGGTTCCAACAAGATATTATCCTCAAATAATGGTGATATGTCCTACTAGCCACATTTGAAAATTTGCAAAAGAAAAAGTGAACTTTTTTGGACTCACGCTGTATTACAGACATTATATTAACATGTATGTAAATTACGTAAACCACTTACAAATTTAATTTTGTTTCTGTCAAATTTTGCTGGAAAATGTGTTTTTGGCAAGCAAATATTCAAAGGTTCCGTTCTTCGCGGAGGGGGACACCCCTCCGTACGCCAACCCCGGACACTTGATATCCAACCCTCTAGCATAACACCTTTAATTGCCTTATTCAAACAAAATTACCATCAACCGATATTTTGCTTTTTAAAACCGTTTGACATACCTATAGGCCTAAGCATTATTCAAATGTTTGTAATCAAATTTGGCATGGGAAAATGTTTTTTTTTAAGCAACAGTAAAGGGTTCCGCGCTTCGCGCAGGAGGGGGAACTATATGGTCCCCTGAGCATAATTTCGGCCACAATCTCATAGAAACTACGCCGTTATCATGGTTATCCCGTCAACTTTGTAGACAATCATAGAGCTTTCAGCCGCCCACTTTCAAATTGCTTCCGCCGGCCCTGGGGATATATGCATTTTTTCCAGCCCTGTGTCTGGTGTACAAATGAACTAAGATATGATGCGTTAGTGGATTCTTTTGCTTATGACTCCAAAACAAAACCCAAATTGTATGATTTTTGATGCTTTTCCATTTTGTTTATTGACAACTCCCAAATCTTTCAAAAATTTAGTCACTTTTTTACCACCCAGTCAGGCATGGCAGACTTTTTTTACTTTTTTTAGACCTTAGCTTCAGGCTCATTTTCTTTAGTTGTGTTCTTTCTCAGGCACCTTAGATATTTACTTACAGACTTGTAACATTTACCTAATTACAATTCTCTACCTCTCTCTAGGCTGGGACCCACTGGTCCAAAAGTTCCTTAGAAAAGGTTCGACCTGGCCTCCGAAAGATACTACGAATTTTTTGACCTCAGATATGGTTAGTACATATCTTTGGATACGTAACCCCCAAAACTGCTGTTGTAAAATTATCTTTTCTTGTCCGTTGATGTGGGTTGGTGCTATAAAACGTGAAGCGTATGAAAAGGCTAAATTCAAAAGTAGCTACGAAAACGAGTATTAGGGGACCGGGGAATCATATAACAGATAATCGGACTGGATATTATAATCATAAGCGATTAGACGTTTGCCTATAAGAATAATGATGATTGGAGTCTATCTTGGCAGGAAAAAAAAAATGCAAACTAAAATTAAAAAAAAATAGGCGGAAGCAATTATCACAACATAACGAAATGATCTCTACAAAATAGGGTGCTTATTCTTCACAAATTTTGAATTATCAAACAAGATTATCTGCTTTATTTAACTCTGGTGAATGGATTTTTCTATTAATATTGTGTCTTTTAATGTTTTTTTTATTTACCATAAGCAATATATGTTTTAATAGACTATTTTACATGTTTACACCACGGTGGGTGGGGGGTCTAATTGAAATCCTACTTAATATTCTAACTCATTAATTTTCATATGTTTCCCTTCCTTTACTTCTTTAACAAAAGGCTGAGGTGGGGGGGGGGGGGGGGGGGGGGGTGGGGGGGGGGGGGGGGGGGGGGGGGGGGGGGGGGGGGGGGGGGGGGGGGGGGGGAGGGGGGTGATAACAAACGTTTTGTCTATGCTGGATTACTTCTTTGAGATGTAGTGGCAGCGTAGATGTATGGAGAAGGAATTTGGCCCCAATCCACCATCCCAACAGCAATAGCAACATACGCGAAATACTAAATTGGAACAAATAATATCGAATGATCTCTAAACAAGAGGGTGCTTAGGCTTCACAGAATTTGAAAAATTAATTTTCGAGATTACCTCTGCTTTATGTCCGGCGAAAGGATTTTTTTCGTTAATATTGTGTCTTGTAATGTGTTGTTTATTTACCCATTTTACATGTTACACACGGTGGGAGGGGGTCTAATTGAATCCTAATTAAATAATTATAACACATTAAGATTTTTATATTGTTTCCTTTTACTAATTGCTGTAACAAAAGGTTGAATCTATGCCGGATTACTACTTCAATTGCATGATTCGTATACTTTGAGATGCAGTGGCATCGGATGGGGGCTATGGAGAAAAATAACCATGGTTCACGGAATTTGTCCTTCCACCCCACCTCACCCCCTCCCCCAAGAAGAAATGGGAGCACATGTGTCCAGTGATCTTACTGACCGGACTCAAGATCCAAAGGTTGTGGGTTCAGCCCCGCGTGGCCAAATGTGTTGTGCCCTTTGGGCAAGGCACTTTACCCCTCACTTGCTTCATCATCGACCCAACGATATCGGGTAGCTGTTAGGGGGGATATTACAATCTAATGCTGTAGGCATTGCGCTTTGGCCGCCTGCCTGCCTAGGTGAAACTACATGATTGTGGAACGATTTCCTGATGCACTTAATAATAATAGGCCAACAGCGCTTTGTAATCCTGTGGAAAAGGCGCTTATATAAATGTCGGTATTATTATTTTATATGTTATTATTATTATTATATATTAGTGTTATTATTAGGATTATTATTAAATAGCAACATGTAATGCGCCCCACGATCCAAATCTTCTGCATATTATTGTTTTAACACCTCTTATTACAAAAGGCAGTCATTTTTATAATACCTGCCACATGTTTGGATCGAGATCCTCTATCACTTTGAGCCAGTAGTGTTAACACACATGAGTTTTTGCATACAACATGTAGTTTTAGTAACAAGTTAGCAACATGGAAGAAAGAAATCTATTAAATGGTAAAGTTGCCGTATAAGAAATGATGTAACCGTGCGTAAAACATCTTCGTTGCCACAGCAATGGTTCAACCCAACCAGGGGCAAATGGTTTAACGTGTGATATTTCTGTAGTGAATTTGAGGGTTGGCTGTAATTTATCAGAATTCGAACATCTTTTCCTACATTTCTCTCTCTTATAAGACCCACGTCAAGAAGACAACGAGTAAAGTATGTTTTTCACAAAATAACATCTTGAACAAACTCACGGGCACAGATGGGGTGCGCGCCCACCTACTGTAAGATCGACGGCTTTTGCCCTGTGCTACTCAGATGCAGAGTATGCTGCCCTGTATGGAAAGATCAACCCATCCAAGAAGCTTGATTCAGTGTTAAATTCCTCCCTGCCGGCTTATTACCGGATGCCATCCGTTCCAACAATCAACGGAAACCTTATACATCCTAGCGATTGCACCAGACATCCGTCGTAGCGTACGAGCATGCAAGAGCGTAGCCTGCCAAGTATCTCATGTGAAGCACCCTATGCCGGACAGATTACCTCACTGCCAACCGCCTTATCCATAGAGAGTTTCTTCTTCAGCAAAGTTCAACCTCTTGAAACAGTCCTCTAAGGAGCTGAAGAGATTCGCCCTTAGAAAGAAATACTTGCCCCACAACCAAGGCAACATCTGTTGGTATTGAACCGGGTGAGCATCTCCCACTGGAGCTGACTCCTCTTGGGCTGAATGGCGATGCCTCAACAGATTGAGAACCAATAATTGGTCTATCTAAGGTTCCTTGCAGAAGTGGGCTACCACCTGGAAGCCGATCAGGACACTACCTGGTGGTTGTGGACAGACCACAGACAGGGAAATCTCTTGCTGCCCACGCTGGGCACCATGCACGAAAGCAGCAAAACGTTGGACCATCTCTGGCTGGATCATTGAGAAGCCCAGCGTTTGGACCCGATAAGAAGAAGATCTGATGCTAGACAGTTTAGGGTAAAGAGGGTATGTAATATGGACCCCATGGCATTATAGACCCCTTATAACTTTTAACTAAGGATAGTAGGAGTGTCATTATTGACCCCTTATACCTTTTAACTAAGGATGGTAGGAGTGTCCTTTCTAAATTGCTACAACATGAAATACACATCATTCAACACTATAATTCATTAGTTTTTTCAGCTATAAACGGAGTAGTGGTCCTGGACAATCAAAGAAATATTTTCATTTTAAACATTCCATTTTCTCTTGAGCTCATTCTGGGAGGGTGTTACCATAGCAATATAGTCACTGACCTTACCCTTATGGTCATGTAATCAATTTAGCTTACATCTAATATCAAAAATGGCTCCAGGCTGGATGTGATACTTTGCGTACGCTTGATCTGGGATGGATACCCTATATTCCCTGTGTAGAACCTTGGATGGGGCAATATAGGGACCACGTGTAGAAAGCAACTCGTTATGACCTTTTTAACTTGCCATTCACGTGGAGCTATGTGAGGTCTACATTACCCCGCTTCTATTGCAAATAACGGTTGTTCCATATTGCCCGACGCATGGGTATATGGATACTCTGAAACAATTTTTTCGAAAGCCAAAGCGTTCAATTGGTAATGGAGTGCCATATCAATGAGCCGACTTGCGAGTTTTAATCAACTTATACTCGTAAATGGAATTACATCTTCTTGCGTAGCACTAAAATGTGTTGATTTTGGTGGAGCCAGCTAACTGTTGATTGTTGGGGTTGAAAAGGTCTGGTGCAACTCATTGAGAATGGTGACTGCGTCTGTGATGTGGGAATCACATTGAAGACGTGCCGTAGGATGGGCGCAGGCCCCCACGGTCATAATGTGCTCTTGAAAACGACCGGCTTCCTGTGCCGAATCCTGTTCAAAGTGACCCATTCTTGTGTGGAAGATTGCTTCCAGGAGGGCATCCTGTCAAGTGTGAGAGTGAATTGGTCTGGTCTTGGGGATCTAGCCAGGTAGTGTTCGATGTTTTTAAGATGTTGAATGGGGAGCTGGAGAGTTTTGCGGCGTGTCGGCAGAAAGTTCGACGAGAGCATAGTCTCTTTCTGCCGAGCTGTGTATTCTTTTACAGTATTATCGCAGGCAGGTGCTTTGTTGTTGTTTGTCCAACATACCATGTTCACCATTTGATGTTTGTGTTATGTTCTCTCCGGAGCACTGCAGGTGCCATGCCTGAAAGCCCTGGTATAAACTCACATGGAGTGGGACGAAGGCGGCCAGTAATGATTCTCATGTCTCGCTTGAAACACTGTGTCCGCTTTTTTTTTGTATGAGATCTATTGTCAACCAATGTTGGGGCGGGCATATTTTCAGAGCAGCGCTGAGACTAGAGCCAGTGCGGTGGTGCATAGAGTGGCTGGACTAAGCACCCGGCATAAGATCCAGCCAAGGCGACACATGGTTGTTTTTCGAAGATATTTGTACATACTATTCCAGAGCATTAGATCATATACGCTAAAACCCTGAAATACTCATACAAGCTGATTTTTTTCAGGATAGCTAGGAATATGAAGGTGATAACATACTAAAGTCCCGAACAATGCCTCCTGGAGCTCTCTCTCCAAAATTCAGATGGCCGGTCAAAATTGGCTGCCATTTTGTCAATTTTAATCGTATCTACTTTTGCAACCATACAAGTTGGAAATACAAATAAGTGTCCGACACATAATGTTTTAAGAAGGCACAAGGAAATGCAATAAAGTCATTATATTGAGAGTTCAAAACTTACAGTCCCCAAAATCAAGATGGCTTCCCATTGCCACAGTTTCTAATTGTATCATAACTTCCATAGGTCAAATTAAAATACAAATTAGTGTTTTATATGTTGTTAAATGGGCATTTTCTAGAGTCCCACACTAATAGCTTAACAAAAGACCAACTTTGTTATCTTTTATCTTAACTTTACAACCAACATATAGAATAAAGAGCCTAAAACAGGTGATTTAATAGACAGGGAATCTAAAAAAACATATTAGAACAGGCCAAAACTTCTAAGGGTTCATGCCTATTATTTGGTGGCAGCCTGACTAGGAAACCTCAGCTTCAGCCAGATTGTCCCAGCTGCAACTTTTGGCAGCCACATTGGCATGACAAATATACATATCATGAATGATAGTAATTAATATGCAATTATGAACGTGCACTCACATTTAACTATGCTTCATTTTACATTAGAGATTGTGAAATATGAACACATGTCGCGTCTTTAACACCGTAATGAGTGAGAAAAGCTGCCTAATAATGGGTGTTTGCTACCCAGTTTTCCAAACATGGTCGCTTCATGTTTCTATGTGTACCATTGTTCACTGATATTGGGGAGAAGAAAATGAGGTGACATTTTATTCAGTTTCAAGAGATGGGCAGCTTTATTAGGCAAAGAAGATGGTTATTAGAATTTTAGTAATTTTTAATTAATTTCACTCTGGTTTTTGTCTCTCCCCTTGATGCGGTTACGAAAACACGCTTAGATAGGCATGCCCACCATCTAAAAGTTACGTCCATTAATGTCACCTCCTGATGACTTACCTTGGCAACATATGCCCTTAATAAAGGAATAGGCCTTCAGGCTGTCCCTCTTCTCCTTTTTATATCCTTTGTGTGCTCACATTCTTACTTGGGCAGCCCTCTTTGGCATCTTGATGAGTACACCTTATAGTTGCATAGACCAAGATCACATTAGAGAACTTTCAAAGTGCCTTAGGCTTTTTAACCTGTACCAGAATACCACTCACATAGCTGAGTGGTGGATCAACATTTAACCTAAGCCTGATCATTCTCAACTCCTTAACTCCTCTTCTCGAGGGGGCAGAATCAAATATACCGACATGTTAATTGTATCACCAACTCCAGCTATAGCAATTCAGACGAGCTGTCCAGTTATTGTCATCGGTCCGGGTGTCATGTTGGTGTATCGGCGACTACTATTATCTACACAGATATGTACACATTGTCCCACCATCCTTTACAGTCCTTCAACCTTCGTGAAATTCAGCTTTCCATCGGAGAAACTATAGAATCATTTAGTTTTCCTACATACTGTGACGGCATTAGGATCCGAGTCTTCATTCTTCATAGATCTAACTGAATGCGTATATACATCTGGCATCGAGATCATCTATCTCAAGCTACCAAGCCTTCGGGCCTTTCCCTTATTTCCAGCTTGTCCAAGTTCTAATGCTGCTCATCCAAGACAGATCTTTGGTCCTGGCGACATCAAATGGGTAATGCAGTGGAAGCGCAAACTTCGGAATGGTTTCCCACAAGGTTTTCTGTCCTTGTCATCCAGTCTTTCACATTTAACTTAGAAATGCCAAAGGAGATTTGTTTCGCAGTATTCCACGCAATTGGAGACGGCACTGGAATGGCTGCTGATTCTTCTGAGACCTTAAAATGGTGTTGCAGAAAGTCCTAATCACTGTAGCCAGTCCTCCCCGATGACACTTGAAACTCAGCAAATCCAAGACCGTCAGCTCTATTTTCACCTTGCAAATCATGCCGGCAAAATGAAAACGGTACCAACTCTTGCTGGAGAACTGTACACAGCCTCAAAACGAAGTCCCTTTGCTGTCATAAGGGACAGCAGCCTTACTTTACATCAACCACCATGGCAGTCGCTGCAGACGTAGTCCTTGTAGAAAATCTTACAATTCTGTCGGTATAACTCCTCTAAACTTTAGGAGGATCTTCAGATGATCAAGCTCACCAAGAAATGTGATGAATCTGTTACCTAATCCGCCCCACCTCACTTTGCTACCCAATCCATGACACTGCAGTTGCATTATCGTCCTGTCGATCATCCTGATCTATGAACTATGTCTGAGCATGGTCATCCTCTACCTTGACCTTAAAGCAGTTTGTGACAGCCCCACAGCAAGCCCAAGGACTGTGACGTTAATAGTAAGCATGGGTCAAGCTCAACAGACTCGAACAAATCACTCCTTCAAATTGGCGATTGTGTCAGAGCCACAAACACCATAGCCACATCATAGATGACTGCGATGTCTACAAGTCGTCCAGGTGGAAAATCAAACCTTATCCAACCTTGTCGATGAAACTCTCAGCTGGTTAAGACGGACCATCCACTGAGATTTTGGACTTAACGAAAGACGAGCTATATATATTATCAACATATTTAGAACAAATCCGAGTGCCAGAATGGTTAAATGTATATGAAGTGATATGGATCTTAGAGACTTACTGGATAGCTTATTAACAATAGCTACATGCTGACATTCCTAAACTTATGGGGGGGGGGGGGGGGGGGGGGGGGGGGGGGGGGGCAGCATTCCTATATCACTTGATGAATACCGACACATAGCTACAAACGCCAATCAGTCCCCAGTTTCCACACTGTATCTCAACGGTTTAATAATGGATGGGTGTAGGCGCTCTGCCTCCAACTAAAAGGGTCTGGGCGACATGTGCACAAATTAAAACAGACTCTCATTCACACCAGAACTTGCTCAAACTTATGATTGAGCAGTTGCAAGAAACATCTTGGTTTCTTGGATCCCCCTGATACACCTCAATGTACAAATATGGTGGTCAAACTTGCAACACACTGCACCAACACTATTAGATTCAAGATGATGAGATTGTGCAACAAAATTGACATCAATGGTTGAAGATGCTGCACCAGATGAACGTTGAAAACTATTGTAACCGGAACTCTCTATTTTGGTATCATTTGATACAATAATAAGATGAACAAGTTTTAAGCCATCTTGGTTTGTGGCTATATGATGTTTGGACACTCTAAATATGATTCTAGGATAGATTCTCCGTGCCTTAAAACATAGTTTAGACCTTAATTTGTCACTTCTACCTTGCGCGCTTATCAAGTTTATGATACAATCAGAAAATGGCGGCCATTTTGGACGCCATCCTAAGTTTAGAATATTTGTGAGTTTTTAAGTCTCAAAATAATGAACTTTATTAGATTCCGCTGGTCTTAAAACATTATAGACACTTGTTTGTATTTCCACTTGTCTGGTGGAAAGTTATGATAAAAATAGAAAATGGCGGCCATTTTGGACGCCATCTTGGATTTTGAAGAGAGCTCCAGGGGGATTTTTTGGGGACTTTTAGTATGTTATTCTACTCATATTCCTGGACCTATCCTGAAAAATTCAGCTTGTTATCAGCTATTTCCAGGTTAAAACTAATGCTCTTAGCCTATACTGACTCGAGATGCTGCCGATAAGTAGGCTGACGATCAAGCTTCACTCCCAGATAAGTTGGTGTAGGATTGTATGGCAGAGGCGCTCCATTGAGGTTGATTTGGAGCTGGCGATGAGCCCCTTTGGTGTTCATATGAAAGGCAGTAGCAGTGGTCTTAGCTTCACTCAGCTTGAGTCTCCAGGTCTTGAGATATGCTGCAAGTATGGCCATATCTGCAGTAAGTATACTTTCTACTTCAGTCCAGTTTCTGTCCAAGTGAAGAAGGGCAATTAAGATCATCGGCGTAGCCATATTGTCTAGATGTTGTTTGAGGTAAGTCGCTGATATACAAGTTAATCCTGCATGGGAGCCAATACTGATCCTTGTGGGACTCAGTTCCTCATCAGACGATGCAGTCGACTGCTCTGCCCATCACTGGTCTTAAGAACATGCTACGGTTTGAAAGCATGTTACATAATTATGAATTGTACAATGTGACGATCCGGAATGGTCCTGCGAGCTGGAGTGTCAAGCACTGGTGCCTCACGGTGTCATATGCTGCAGTAAGGTCCACCAAGATGACGCGTGCCTTACGACACTTTTCAAAGCTCTCCTCAATATCATTTGTGAGATTTACAATCTGTTGGACAGTGCTCTGGCCACGGCGAAATCCTGCTTGTTCGGCAGAGGGATTTCAAATAACTGGCTACAGCGGGCCAGGATAAAGGAGTTTGAAGGAAACACACAGTAGTGATATTGGGCGGGAGTTCTTGGGGTTGTCAACAGCTTGTTGGTTTGGGAGTGCGATTGATGGTTAGCCCTCCTCCAGATCTGGGTAAGGACTGGTTGGTAAGGCAACATGGATGAACTCCTCGAGCCATCAAGACATTGTGGGCCCAGTGCATCCGGAACTCCACTGGTATATTTTCAGGCCCTGGGCCTTTTACACTATTTAGTTGGGCTGATGAGCAGAGCTAGGTAAGCTAATTAGTGAGAAGGGTGTTGAAAATGACCCGTCCACGCAGGGGCTCGACGAAGATTGGTGATCTTTTTCAACGGCGACGTGCGATCTTTATCAATATCCTTGAAATGAATATGAATAATTCATTAAACTTCATTATTATATTTATTTTTTTTTTTAAAATTAGGTTAAAAACGCGTGTTTTTTTGTTTTTAATTAGAAAAATAGTTAATAAAATGCCGTATGCGATTAATGCAACTACTGATTCAACTACTGATTTAGGTCTTAAATATTCGGGGTGAGGGCTTTTGTATATAAAAGCCTTACAACCATGCAAAAAAATATCGATTTTGAAAAAATCGGGAGGCGCACTATTTTTCAAATGTGCCAGTGTCTCTTTAAATATGACTGCTCCCTATAAAATATACAAATCGGGGACCGACTCAAACAATAGGATTATAAATCTAATAACAATAACGAAATTCATCATCCACCTTCAGATGGTCGGCAGGACATGTCAAACAGTTGTTACGATATTAGCTAATTGTATAAAAGTCAGTACGGAAAACAGACGTGTTTGACCTTTGACTCAGTTAAGAATATGTTAAAATGAATAATAAAATAACAAAAAGTCATAAAATAAGTGTTGTAATGTTATATTAGCAACGTTATATTACCACTTTGGCTGCCTTTCACAAGATACATAAGGAATAATCCTGGAATTTGTTACGCCAACCCTTAAAATTACACATATTCATGTGCATTGACCTTATCTAAAACAAGGCCAGTACGAACTGGTACCAAAAATTTCCGATTTTACAAAACAGCACTTTTCAATATCCCAAAACATGGTATAAATGAATCTGAACTCAAAAGTCGTATATCTTTCCGAGCAAGGTCCTCCAAATTTTGAGGCCGTTTGGGTCCCAGCCTACTAGACTGAAGTTTAATCTCTCTTCTATATTTCATTTTTCATCAGTGTCAAGTTAACAGTGTGATATGGTTATCGTACTATTTCAAATCACTGGCATTATCATTTGTGAGCCAAGCGCAGCTATGAACAGATTGTGTGTGGAAATTGCTCCCCGACTATACATCACTGCACATACAGAAATAGAACATATGGTTTGTTTTACTGTGGGAGCTTTTAGGAAGTAAGTAAAACTACCATTACTACCACTACCAGTATAAACCTGACCTTTAAATTGACATTTAATAATATTAGCTTCCCCCAATTTGTTCATGCAATACAGAACTAGTTTGGAGGTTGTATTCACGAGGCCGCTGGCCGATGTGATATGACCTCAAAGCCAATAAAGTGATATTGTCTTGATGCATAAGAACAAACAGGGGATAACAAATTTATCATTCAGCAAGCCGACTGACTTAAGTCTGACTCGGAGATTTCAAATATTTTTTGTGTAATAATGAAAATAGTCAACTAGAAAACTAAAGATAGTAACTAAAATGCACATTCCGAAATTTGAGAGGAATCGGATTTTCGTTTGATGCAGTAAAACATTTATGTGTAGTATTAGTCCCAGAGGATACTGTGTAAACAAAAATCCGGATCCGGAATTTATAACAAAGTGGTGATTTTCTATATGGAGGAATTGATTTTCAAGCTTAGCAATTTCACACAGTGATATTAGTATATGGACAAGCCTTATGTACAGGCAAAAAAACCACGATTTTTGGAAAGTGAGTGTGCCCTCCTCAGGAATCTCTCTGAGTAAGCCTTTAACACAAATAATCACGTTAATTCCAAAATTTCAAAATAACTCCTTATTTTCGGTTTTCAAAAGCAATGAGTACCAGGCTAGTGACGCACCATCATTGTTCACAACTAGAAGTTGCATGTGTCACTATCTAGCAGAACCCAAAGTTGCTTATCTTCTGCTGATGCTCTCGATTACTCTGTTGTCAACGGCCACAATGCAATATGGGAATATGGTTGCATGGCCATCAACCCAATGAAATAATGCTATTCAGGTATACTGAATGATAAATTAAAAAAAGTGACCATTATCGCATCCATTTCAGCCCCGGGAAGGGGGGGGGGCCAGGGGGAAGGTAGGAAGGTCTATGTTGTGTTACAGGGTTAGATACAAACTGCGCCGCCAATATGGGTCGCATTTTCATCCTTTTCTATTAACAAGGGGTCATTTTTTGTTGCCCTACTACTACTACTTCGACTAGTGTCCAAAAGGGGTCTAAAATATGAAACTGTATTAAAGATGGATCATTTTTGCAGCTATATTAATTAATGTTCCATATTTTAGATTTATTAGAATGGCCCATAATTTACTAGTTGAAGGGTCAAATTTTGGACAAATACTCTATGAATGGGTCTTATATTGCGACATTACGTATATGAATGGGTCATAGTTTTGGACAAATACTCCTATACAATGGTTCATATTATAAAAATATGCTTACTTATAAACTAGGTTATTTTTGACCTTTGGAGGGCACACCAGACCCAATTTTGGGTGACGTATCACCCCCCCCTTCTATTTAGACACAAGACAGGATTAGTAAAATTGAGATGACAGCAAATAGGGACAAAAAAATAACATAACAGGCACCACTAAAGAGATGCTTTTCACACAGCTGTTTGAAAGTCTCTTCTATAGTGATGAGCCAGACCGTCAAAAGTAGCCTTATGGTATAACTGGGGGGGGGGGGGACAAAGAGGCACTAACACTATGACGTACACAAAAAGGTATGATGGCCATCTGTAGGGAGCTTAAGCGAGATAGGGGATCGACCAAAAGATTATACAGGGGTCAAAATTGAACAAGTGGTCCACTGTGTTTTAATTGCTACCAAATTGTTGTATATCACAAGGAGTTAAAAAAAGTATAGTTGGTGCTATCTCGACTTACCCTATGGAGTTATTATAAGCTGAAAACCGCTTATTATAGGTCAAATGTAAATTTCGCTTTACAGGCGTCACCTATTAAAAACCGCTTCAATTTCAGTGGAAATGGTTTCATATTATTTGTAATGTAATCACACTAAAATAAGGTATAGTTTGGTTAAGGCTACAATGTATAGTTACCAAGTTAAACCAACACCCTGTACCTACGAGGTATAGGGTAGTACTAATGAGGTGCATAATTGGTAATTTCTCATTGCAGATGATGTGACATACAAACAATTTGGTATCACAAGTCACAAATTGCCCACTTTTCAATTTTGACCCCTTGTCGCTAATCTCTTGCGAGCCCCTAGATCGCTTAAGCGACCCCTACAGAATGGCCATATTACATTTCGTGCATGTTCTAGTATGAGGAGCCCTGGTATCAATGCCCTTTGCCCCCCCCAGGTGACAGGTGATACCGACCAACATGCCTGGCTCATTCACTATTATGACAAAATGAGAATAAAACAAAAAATATCAATGGCGAACACTGTGATGACTAGTTGCCGTAGTTATGCCACTAACTACATCGGTGTAAATTTGATGGAAAATTTCATTGCGGGCAAATATGATTTTTCATAAAAATCTAGTTTTACACGTCTGTCTATGGGAATAGGCCAAGAGGTGCTAGAAACATACAAATAGTCCTGTTGTAGGCCCATATGACAAGATTCCCGCAATGGATGTTTTTGATTTTTGCAGAGGTAATAGGTCTGCATGTCCCTACTTATATCATGTCAAAAATTGTGTCGCCATTGCTTAAGATTGCTTTAAAAATAAAAGAGACCCTTTGCACAGGGTCAAACAACTGTGTTCAAGTCCAAATAGAATAGTAGTAGACCTCTGGGGTTAACATGTGACTGCATGAAGCCAGTATAATTCAAGTTAAAAGCAGCAGATGTTGTTTTCGAACTATAGGTCGTATTCCTTTGCTTCCTGAAGGTTATAAACAAGCAAGAGAAAACACAATGAATTTGTCTACTAAATAGCTTACAAAGGCTGCCCACAAAATGCAAACATGGGCTAAATTCAAAGCAATTGAAGCTAAACTTAGAAGAGTGAATGTTTTTAAAAAGCTAAAACTTAAAAAAAGTACACAAAATATATTAACTGGAGTCTTGATCCTAAAGTTAACATGTTATATATCTTATTTATTCCCATTCAACCTAACCTTCTACACGTGTCTTTATTTAAAAAAAACATGAAAACAATAACTCAAACCCTGACCTTCAGATTTTCATGATTCTGTTTTAATGCTTACATGATGGAACCGGAACCGAGAAACAAATTGATTTCAGTCTTTATTTCAGAGTTTCAAGCAGCCGTAATTCACATTAACACAGTCCTCTGTGGCCGGTGGTATTTCTCACGCCTACATAGCGAGAGGCTTCTGGGTCCGAGACCGTGTATTTTTCGTATTATTTAGTTCTTGCCGACAGTTTATCCGAGCTTCTATATATAGTATTTGAAAGTACATAGGAGATAGTCGGGGCAATAAGGCGACGAATTGCCACGCTGACATGATGGGCAGAAACAAAAGTAGGCCATGGAGTAATGATCTGCAGAGTCGAAGTTTATTTTAAACAGAAAGTTTACTTTCATGAATGATTGTGTCTGCTAGTTGAAAACTCAACTTAAATAGGGCATTTTTTTTCGTATTTTAAATCAGTATTAAAAACATGCCATGCCTATTCTACAATTCAACACCAAATCACGGTCGCATTTCAATGGTTGCTAATTCTGTCCTGGATTATCTAGTCGGGACAGAAAGAGCCGACCAATGCGCGTATGTCAAATTTGTCAATCAGCGCGTGGCGTGACTGTAATTGTTTGAATGTGTATTATGGGCGGGGGCCATGCTCTCGAACAAAATATGATTTAAAATGGTCAAACATGCCCTATTGAGTCGGGTTTTCGACGCAGGACACAATTAATTCACCAAGTAAATTTTCTGTTTTTTTTTTATTCAATAAGCTTTAAATGTTCACAGATTATTCTTCATGGCCGTAGACATTTGTTCTGCACCGTCCCAATTACGTAAGAAGCACAATTGGTGCCTTATTCTGTCATTGACTATAGTAGCACAGGGCACTGCTGCTACTGCCTTTCTGGCAAGTTTTCTTAATGTCGATGTGCGGTTGACAAAGGTCAAGTGAGTGTCCAAGGTCACATTAAGGTCACCAGTATACCCACGGAAGGAGGTTATCGAGTGTCATGAAATTGATGGATCTGTGAAAACACCAAGCAATTTGATACATCTGACCATTTTGGGGCCATGACCTCTAGATGACCTTTGACCCCACTAAGGGATAACTGTGGAGGACTACCAAGGGATTCAGTACATGATTGCAAGTGCCACGAAAATGTGTTTTTTGTGCATGTTGAAAGAGTGGGAAATTACATTTAGGTTAACATTGGGTTAACATTACTACCCACACAAATGTATTTATCCCTTGACAATGAATTGCCTCCAAACAACAAACTTTATTTTCACTGAATTTATGAATCATTAAAAATACAAAAATGAACAAAATATATTACACTACCTTTTAAGCTGGGAGGCTATAACAGCTTAGAGTGGGGGAACTTCCACAATAGAGAAACCTCACATGTGTGCATTTAAATAACTTCAGTAATAGAGCTTACTTCATTTTCTTGACTATACAGTGTTACTGTTTCATTTTTAATGAATATCAGTGCCTCTCATTCATTTTTACTATTATTATTCAGTGTCATTGTCACTAATATATTGATATACTCACCGTCACGACTTGAGAAAAGGGCGATGATCAGTTCTTTATTCTCAAAAATTGAATTTTGCGGGAATCATCTAATTTGCCACTGTTTTAAAGTTTACGAGAATCAACATTGGTTCACGTAAATCAGTTTACAAGAATATTTGCGAGAATCTATTCTTGGATTCTCGCCGAAATTCTACCTTGGGCACTGTAATAGAATATAGCAGACAGTTCACAAAAATATTCAGGGCAGCACGCACCCCATCATAGTGTATCACAGAAAATTTATTATCATAATAATATTAAAAAAAACAAAAAAACTAAACAAATTAATAAAATTATTACCATAAACATTTTATGACTTTTCGATCCATTTTTTTAATGGCAATTTGACATCGTTCCACTAAAGTCATGTGATGCATGCATTTTCAATACAGATCCATGGGCGAAAAATGGTCAACTCAAATTTCCGGCTCTTGATTAACATGTCGCCTGTAATCTCTGCATATTGTTTGATTGTCCCTCTTTGAAAGTATTCTGACCAGGCCTCTACTGTGACTCAGCAAATTGGTGACAGCCAGGCACCGCCATTGACGATTGCGTCAAACTCTTCTGCCATAATTCATCGTGCGCTATCCACATGCCATCTGCCATAATGGAATTACACCACTAAATAAACTAGTGTAGCAACGCCTTCAAAAAACAGTGCCGAGACAGTGTTGGCTTCCACTTGGCCCTTTCCAAATGAATCACAAATGTTGATAAGTTGTGTCTTCAAATGAATTTGAAATTAATATACTGTGTAGACTAGTAGAAGCCATTTGGTAAAGATTTTTCTGTGCCATTTTTGTCATAATTTCTGGGTTTTGGTGGAACCTCTCAATTTTAATTTCTAGTATTTTTTTTATTTTTTTTACTTTTTTGAAAACATGCAAATCTTTCGATGCTCTGTATCTCAAAAAATCAGCCTTCATCATTGACTTTTTTCATTTTGTTGAAGAGCTGTGGTCCCTAATCTTCCCAAAAAATCGAGTGTTTTGAAATAACCAGTCGCTTTATAGCGGAGAAATTGACGTTTGGTGAGAGGTCATTTTGTACACGTAAGGTCAAGGGGATTGTATTTAGTGGTGGTGATTCCTCAGAATCTGCCACTCCATACATCATCGGACATAGCATATCTGGTTGCTGTGTGCCCACTGCATTATGGGGCAGTTGTTATGTCCCTGAGCTGTCGAAGCTCTGGTAATATTCCCAACCGGGAAGTCCAAAGGAGTGTGAATGAATTAACTGAAAATTTGATTACGGGAATCGGCATACAGCCACAGTCAATTCCAATTGATTGTTTTCCCTGGTTTGACAAGCCGGCACAGGTGGTTCCATCAGACCTCGTCACGTTGCGAGTACAATTACCATCAGCTGGTGTTGGTGAATTTTGAAAATGAACAATGTAAATTTAGAACTAAATGGCACCAGTAAATGTGAAATACATTCAGGCATAAAAGAGTATATATTATAGTGCATGTATTCACCTCTGAATGTTATTTTCACAAACTTATTTCACAAACTTATTGAAATGAAATGAGTTGATCCAACATTTTCTATATCCGAGAACCAGAAAGTTAGGTTGTCCAAACACCCAGTATCCCCAAATATAACAATCACTCTTGAAAAATGGATCTTAACAATCATTTCCTCTGAATTTGGAAAATGGTTTTGGCCATGTCTGCAGCAACAAAAGGAAAAATGTTTCAAAATGTTACTTTTGGGAAACATTTACATTCTACAAAAGTGTAAAGGATTAATGCTGACTTTTTTTGGAGATAATTAAACTAGCATAAATTGATAGCTCAAACAGCTCTTTAATTAGGTGCAGTTTGCAGCATATTCTTTGTACTGTTTTTACTTTCCAAAATTGATGTCCTAAACTGACAATGAATAATGGGTAATAATTCGTCTCTTTAATAAATAGCATCCATTGCATCGAAAAGGGTAATACGGTTACCATGATTATGTAGAGTTGGCAACTGGGAGGCTTCACTGTTTCAATTGGGATCGGGGGGCCAATACGTGGATTTTGGGTTCCCTACCGAAAATCAATTTGTACGCAAAATCCTGTCCCACAATGCACTGATGAGTACGAATGGATCTGGGATTATCGTACTCCAAGCACGTTCTTGGTTTATTGCAGCCCTTTAAACTAATGCAACTTGTGTGGAGTGGCAAATATACAACGCAATCAAAGTGCACTATGGTAAAATGTAGGTTGCACATTCACTCCGCCGTGAATCCAAAACATATTGATATCATTTAGGGCTCTAGTTCCAATTGGTTGGCACCCAACGAACCTGCACGCAATATGGGACCAACCATAAAAGGTGATTGTGGTTTAGCTAATCTTTAATAAGTAGAAACTGAGGAGCTACTCAACTCAACACTTTAAATCATTTGCAAGCTTATTATATTATTGAATGGAATTGAAAAAGAGTTAGTTCACCACACATTTTAATTTTAATTAATTTCCCAATTTTGAACTTGATACATGATCATGATATTTTGTATTCATTACAATTAATATTATATTTGAAGTTAATTTCTATTATTAAAGAGCGCATAATGTTTCAAAACTAACAATTATCTTATCAAACTTTTCTCTTTCTGCACAGCATACCAACAATCTGGAATATATGCTCATTGCTCAATCAGAAATATGTCTATTATTGAATGGCACAGCCTTGGCAAGTTGGTGACATACATGAAGACACCGTAGAACAAAATATACTGACTCCTATTTTAGGGAACTATACACATGTTGTCTTATACAAATACTACATGGTTAAGGGAAATAGGGCACACCGTTTTCCCGGGGTGATGGCTATGGGCTTATCACCCCGAACCTGAAGTGTGAGGGGTGATAGGCCCTTAGCCAGTACCAAGGGAAATAGTGTGCCATATTTTCCCGATATAAACCATGTAGTATGTTTTATTACATCACTCTGACCCGGGAGAGGTGTTGGAAATACCAGCACTATAAGAATCAGCAACGAAATATCATTACTTTTGTTCATGAATGTTCATGATGTGTATATATAAATAATGCAATCCAATTATGTACTAACTGTTAATGTCCCAGCATCCTGAAGCAGCTGATCAACACGATTACAAAAAAGAGCCAAATAATTGTTTTGAATATAATAATACACAGATAAACAAAATTATTTGAAAATATTTAAAGGAAGTCACCTTGCCCACACAATAGTTTTATCAAACATGTTAATGCTGTCTAACACTAGGTCATGATAGAACAAAAACATACCAGCAAAGCAATTTACAGTCCGAAGGCAAGTAACAGTAGTTTATCAAATTTCTAAGAAAATGGAATATAAATATGAGAAAAATAATTTACCATAACAAGTGTGGAAAAAAGAACTTAATAGTCATATGTAACATGTGTGATTGAAATTTATTACGCTTCTATTCTGTAAAAGTTGATTAAGTACCTATTAGAATGAGGTTACTTATTGGAGATTATTGATCGAATCCTCTTAATAAAGTGACAGGAAATATTTTGAGGATACAAAATTCTATCATATTCACTAATCAGTTGTTACCACCAACTGATAAAGTTCGAAGGTTTTATTGGTACAAACAAGATGAAAGAAAACGCAAACTTGTTCAGAATTGCGTTATCTAATCGTCATATAGGAAACCGGCTTTTTGGATTTTCTGTCGGGCACGACAGAAATACTCAAATCATCATCATACATATAAAGACGAAGTATTCAGCTTATCACTTCAGGTGTGATCCAATACATTGTAAGCATTCCAAATATGCAAAAAAACCTGCGTTCAAAAAAATTGAGACGCTTCATTCTGGAAAGAGTCCTCATGTCTCTTTAAAGGACAGGAATTTGTTAGGATTACAAATTCTCTTCAAATGAAAGGATCGATGTAGACACTACCAAGAACGTTCCGCAGGTTTTATTGGACAAACAACGACAAAAGAAACAGCCACAAACTTGTTTTGAACTTGCCCAACCATCGTAATTGTCCCCATAGGAACACCATCTTGACTTTGCTGTCGTGCACGACCCGAAAGAAAAAAAAAACTATAAATAATCATATTATTACATAAAGGACGGCGTATTATTTCGGCTTATCATTAGTTTTGTATCTAATACATTGGAAAGCTTCCAAATATGCAAAAGAAACCTGGTTCGAAAAAAATGGAGGTGCACTTTTCTGAAATCTCTCAGTCTCTAATCTATTCTTATTTGATCACCTATTATTTTTAAAAGAAAACACATCAACTATAAAAATTGGTTATCATAAATATGCTTCAAAATATGAAGGTGAATCCCTTTGTATGTAAAGAAATTGTGTGTGCTTGTCACTGGACACTAATAAAAAACATAGGCAAATATTTGTTACTTGTACATGGATGTGAAATCAAAGTTTGATTTTAAAGGTGCTTGGTTCCGATTTTTGTTCTTCGTGTTCTCTAATGTTAATGGCGCTGTACTAGCTGCTGCCACGCAAAAAATGTTGCTCCTCCCGTTTGTAGTTTCGGTTTTGACAGGAATTCTGTCTTTACGTGTTGCTCATTTTCGTCTCAACGGTACTCGAACGATCATCATATGAAACGAATGAGGCCAACTGGAGGAAAGATCATTTTCTAGGAAGCAGTTTGATCGAGAATTTGATCAGAAATCTGGGAACGTGAGTAGGCCTAGTATGGTGTTATTACATACAGTGGTATTGACTCCAACGCTATATCACAACCACCATACAACAATAACAATACGATTATTGATATACAATTCTGGCCATCGCTTGGCTGGACAGATGACATGACAAATGGTCTATTATAAGGTGCGTTCTTACAACGATACCCGTTCATAACTTACTGGCGTTACGAGTCAATGATGCTCCGATTTCTGGTGTTACCTTTAATGTCATCAAGAACATTGGTTATTTGTCGCGTCTCTAGGGGATACGAAGAGCAGGGACTCACATGTTTAGGATTCAAATCCATTTTGAGCAAAATTAATGGAGTACACGGAAGGAATTGCCCCGATTTAGACATAGAAATGTTCTAACTACGCCCAATCAATCGTTCTATAGCCATACTCGATGTTGACCGTCATGTTGGAATGCGAAAGAAACGTAATAAAACAGTACTGGCTGGACCAATCATGAATATGATGTGGGGACATAAGTTCGAACCGAAGACTTGCTTGCAGAAGACCGACTTAGTCATAATCGGCGATGTAACCCCACCTATGGTACGATGTTTTTGAACTTTCCCGGGGAAATGTAGCAAGGGGCGGAATTGCATACTAACAAGAAGTCACTAACTTTGATTTCATCCCCAACAGGTTTCTAAACTATTTCAGTTCGAGCATTGCATTATAAATGAAAAATTCTATTCATTTCATACCAGTCTATCGTCAACCACCGCACAAGCTAATGGTCTAAACTTCAGCATTCTGGAGGAATTTGAATTGTTTCTTGAGGAATTAAGTGTTCTTACAACAGTCTCGCTTGTACCTTGGGGATGTCAATGTGCATATGGACATTCCCGAAAAATCAGACACAAGAAAGTTCACTGACATTTTGTCAAGAACAGGTTTTTTTTGTCAATTTAGCGATAAAACCAACTAAGTAGACTGGGTCACATCCTGACTGTTAATTAACACGGATGATGATGATTTCATCAAGAACATGTGTTCTGCCACAAGGCTTCGCTTTGATCTACCATGTCTTCATGCATAGTAAAATGTGAAAAGGATCGCCTATGGCACAGTAGTAACTAGCTTTAGGCCATACGGAACTAAAACTCCGAGATGTTCATGATTTTTGCTAAATGACACGCATGTCAGATTCCTCAGATTCTAAGACCCAATGCGCTACAGAGGCTATAATCTCTTACATATCTGTGCTTGAGACAGTTGTCCCGTTATTACCAAAGAGCGTATCATTAGGCCAAGAGGACCTTGGTATAATGAAGCCGTGCAGACTCAGAGACGCATTCATAAAGGTTGGAAACGCAAGTGAGCGGAAAAGCGAGAGAGAATGGCGATCTTTGATGAAGCTTCCTCATTCAAAAAGGACCTGGGACTAAATGATCACTTCTTACAAATGTTAACTTTCTAACAAATTCTCTAATGCACAATTCAAAAGAAATGTAGCAACTATAAATGGACTTTCTGAACAAATCATCCAAAGCTCTTCCGAATCTGGAAAACACTTCCGATATGGCCGGTAATCATTACGCTTTTTTTATTGAAAAAGGTGGATTAAAATTAGGGCTATGTGGATCTAATTCTGAGGAAGCTGTGGACATTGTGGACACGATTGTTACAACCAATTTGCTTCAGCATCATTTGTTCCACTACAATAGCTGATGTGGAAAGAAGTCATCAAGCAAATTCTGAGCAAGACTTGTTCGCGTGATACTTTTACCTACCTGGTAGTAAAAGACCAGTTTACAAGTTTGCTACATGTGATTACTAAGATAGTAAACAGTTCACTTTCATTGGCCATATTTCCAAGCACCTTTAAGCAATCAATAATTACACCAGTTCTCAAGAAAACCAAACTGATCATAACGATCCTCAGCACATAGGCCTGTGGCCAATATTACGGTTATTCGAAAGTTAATTGAGAAGGCCCGCAGCATCATCAGGTAATTGACCACGTCGACAGAACAACCCTAGGTGAAAAGTATACAAATTCATCATACAAAAGATTCCACAGAACGAAACCCCTCTTCTTAAGGTTAAGAATGATTTTTACAGTTATCGACAAAAAACAAAGATGTCCTCTTGTATTGCTTGATATGTCGCGGGTTTAGACAATGTTGATCACCCCATTTTTTACTGCAAAGGCTTAGAAGCAGGTTGGATGTGCGATTCGGTTGGTCATGGTTCAAGTCCGTATTGAAAAGTCGTACCGTCAGGGTTGTCGATAAATAATGCCGTATCCGATGAACGCATCCTCACCTATTCTCTGCCTCAGGGATCAATCATCGGCACTCAGGATTATTATGTACACCTCCCCTGGGGTGGAATCGTTACGACACCACAACATTAGCTTTCATTTTTTTGGTTGCTGATGATATTCAGTGACATTGCATTGATCCTAAGACCCGGGTATTGTGAACATGATTTGAATATATGGTTCTAAATGCATTTCGAGCTAAATACTTGGATGTTACTTAACAAATTACATTTAAACAGGATAAAAACAGAGTACTAGTAAAATTGCCAGCCCCCGAATTGAAACACGATATCAAACATAATTTGAAACTAGACTGATATTTCATCAGACCTTCTACATTGTGAAAAACCGCTGGGCGTCATTTGATACTTCTTTAAAAGGTCATCCATCTAAATACTTGTGTTAAAAACGGGTTAATGCATTTGCGGAATTTGTGGCAGTATAGCGTAGATTCATTACCCAAGAGGCTGTCCTAATGCTGTCAGGCACTTGTTCCTATCCCGAATTGACTATGCAATTCCCTCATGTTTGGTGCGCGCAACAGGGATCTCAGACGGCTCAACGTTTCCAAAACAAAGCCGCCCGGCGAGATTTTGGGGGGGGGTATTGTGACGGACCGGTGCTCGGATGATTTCTGCCTTCCTTACATTGGGCGCGTTAAAGATAGAATATAATTCAAAAGCATGTTGTATGTATTTAAGTGAATTAAGAATGTCGCCCATCCATGAGCATCTTCTCACTTTTGTTTAGTGACACGGACAGGCTGAACTAAACAGGCACAGATACGCTCCTCGGCTGATACCACGAGGCTCGTCATTCCACTATCGGAAGCGGAGCTTGGTGATATTCTTTGTGTCGCTGCACCCCCAGGAGCTCGGGATAATGAGATACCTGTAAGCTGAGGGAGGCAGTTCGGTGCCCGTTTTCAAAACAAAAACGGTTTGCTGAAGACGTTATTTCTCCAGTTTGATATGTGGCGTTTCTGTTCTACGGGTATGTTGTTGACAAATTTTTGCCAATCTCGTTAGGACGCTGTTGATCTTGTAGAGCGGCCATATAAATGCCAGTTGTTATTTTATTATAGAGGAGCCTGAACTTGTACCACCCATCAAGTACCGTGGGAAACAAACTTGCGGTTTTGAAGCTAGACGCGATAATGCATAGTGCTCGCCCTATTCACTACTGGCGTAAATATTGATCGTTATACCATACAATGTAATTTTTATCATCTTGAGAAAGAAATGGGATTTGGAAGCTGAATTTCAGGAATAGACAATGAGAAATATACAGCTTTTCATCTGATTCAAAATTGGTACTATTCCGGGAAAGTCGGGGGTCCAAAGACGATCGGAACAAGCACCTTTCAAGGGGATGACCCAATTTAAGTTATTAAAGTTTTTTCACTTGAATAGACTGGCCATTCACCCCAAAACCCCATCTGTAAAGTTTTGTGCCGATATTTCAACCGTTTTGATAGTAGAGCTAAAAATGTGATTTTGTAATCCCTATAGAGTACCGTGTAAAATTAATATTGGTCGACCAAAATGGGGAACATTTTCGCATATAAAATCCAATCCAAACAACCCCTTAGCTGCAAAATTTCACAGGGTAAATGAGAGAAATAGTAGGTTTCTTCAGATACCAGAATTCTGACCACTTCAGGTAAAATCTGGTGTTCTGGGGATGAGGCTACTGGTGATCGGACCATGGCCCTTTAAGCAAAACATCTAAGTTTGTTGTACAAGTCTTGCATATAGCTACTAAAAGGTACCTTTTGTTCCTGACAATATCATAATGCTGTTGGGCAAATTCCTCATTAACCAAGCTAGCTCATAGAAATAATTGTATGGTGTCTTGTTATTAACACTTGCATAGAAGAATGCTATGCTGATTATACAAAAATAGTTTAAGGAAAAACTAGTGTAGAATATTGATATGGCATTTGAGAAAGAAACATCTATTGTACAAATGCACGTTTGTAATAGTACCAATATCAAAAGGCAAGTTTCCAATTTGATCACCTATTAATTAACCTCATAAAGAAACAATAAGTGGGGGTCATTATTTTCATTACATAATTGTACACATATACCCACACGCACAGATTGTACAAAACAAGTTACTGAATCAAGTACTTTGGAAATATGTTTTGTTTCATTACATACCAGACATATGGGTTTTTAAGATACATACATCATATAAGTACAAATACTTACAAAACAACATGTAATAAATACTTCACCATGCATGTTTTTGACAAGGGAAGTTTACACAAACAAAACAGTTTGTTGTGTGAGAGCAACAAGGTCTTAAGAGCAATAGCTGCCATTTGTCAAAAATTCCCATCCACAATGCTATTATGCCAAGTCATTGGTCAGTGGCTCTTAAATGGTTCTTCTGGTGACACGGTCGCCTGAATAACCAATTCAAGAGCCACTAACTCAAGGAAAGATAAGAGTTATCCTAATACATGGCAGCACACTGATGTATCACATGGCAGCTATTGCACTTTCAACCTTCTTGATTTTACACAAGTTATTTTAAGCATTTTAGGCAAATCAGTAAATTTTGCCTCAAAAGAGCTTTTAATATTTGCATTTTAGCACATTCTTTCTTTTTTAAAGGTTCTGAAATTCTCTTTTTTTTATTTTAGTTGTCAAAAATTTTGCCATAAAGCTGCCAAAAAGTGGCTCAAAGCTGCCAAAAAGTGGCCCAAAATGCCATTTTGAAACAAGAATCCTGCATTCTTCACACAAAAGTTTGAAGGGCTACATCAGCATGTGTTTTAAAATTAAATCGTGATGACCAAAGTTGGGTGTAGTCACACGCCGTAAATAGGCCTAAAGCCAAATTGTAACACTGTAGGATATAATCCTTGGATATATAACACAAAACTTTGAGGTAAATAGAAATCTACCACTATTTTTTCCAGCCATTTTGCTTCTCAAGATTTCATCTTTGGCGATTACACCACCTTCTTGTATCCAGAGTGAGCGACAGGTGCATGTTCAGTCACCACATACTACATAGGCGTTTCCACAAAGCATCTCTATGATGCTTACTTAGTGCATTCACCATTTACTACATTGTTTCATCGCAGGACTCCTCTGTTTTTTTCTATTCAGAAAAGTGTCTTGGTGGGCCCCAGGCACTGATGAAGAGCCCATCATTTCTTGGATATTCCTACTAATTTAAAATTTTTGTTGTGTTCAAGGATAATATCAAACATAACGTAAAAATTGGCCTTTGGTCTATTTATGGTGCAACTACACCTGCTGCATTTCCCCACAGCCTTTTTCATAAAAATAACTTTTTATAATGTGAAATAATTTCCTAGCAAAATAATATTTCTCCCTAGGGAAAGATAAAAATCCTCGATCATCTCAGTATAGCTTGAATTAATAGCATAATTTAAACCATAAAATATACCACTCATATCTTTCACTAGGAAAGCCATGAACATTATGAACTTGTTCCAACTTCATTGGTGTGCCAGCCTCACTGGCAATTGAATAAAAATATTAAATAATTCTTAGTTATAAATCTTTCACATGTTAAGATTATGCTCTATTTTTTCTATATCCTTTATAGAATAAATTGGGATGTTTTAGTCAACATCTCCTTTGCAGATAAAACACTCTTTTCTACATCCTCAGCAGAATAAACAGCAAAACATGTACCCTTGCAGCACACCTTTTACAGAATACATATCCTTTGCAGAATAGATATATCTTATACCCCTTAACAAAATAAAGTCAGTTTCCATATCCTTGGCAGAATAAAAAGA
>JAMKCH010010465.1:0-57808 GCA_023653785.1 Ophioderma brevispina | reverse complement strand
CTACTGCTCCCTTGCAACCAATACCAGCATTTGATGAGCCATTTAGTAGGGTGTTAATAGATTGCGTAGGACCACTTCCAAAGACCAAGTTAGGAAATCTGTATTTACTGACCATCATGTGTGCTTCCACAAGATTCCCTGAGGCTATACCCTTGAGAAATATTGGGGCACAGAATATAGTGAAAGCTCTAACAAAGTTTTTCACCCTAGTAGGCCTTCCAAAATCAATTCAGTCTGATCAAGGATCAAATTTCATGTCAGGTTTGTTCCAACAAGTGATGGACCAGTTGGGAATTTCCCAGTACAGTTCTACCACCCAGAATCCCAGGGGGCCCTAGAAAGGTACCACCAAACATTGAAAACAATGATCAAAACCTATTGTTTTGAATTTGAGAGGGATTGGGATGAGGGAGTTCATCTCCTGTTATTTGCTACCAGGGAGGCTGTACAAGAGTCATTAGGATTCAGTCCATTTGAGTTGGTGTTTGGTCACAAAGTTAAGTGACCATTGAAACTACTGAAAGAAAAGTGGTTGTGTGAAAATCCTGATGTGAATTTGTTAGACTATGTGTCTCAATTCAGACACAGGCTCCAAAGAGCCACAGAAATTGCCAAACAAAATCTCAAACAGAGCCAAGCAAAAATGAAAACATGGTATGACAAAGATGCCAGGAACAGAGTATTCAAACCAGGTGACAAAGTTTTAGCACTTTTCCAATACAAGGGCATTCTTTGCAAGCCAAGTATTCTTGACCATATGAGATTGAGAACAAAGTGGGAGACCTTGACTATGTGATCAAAACACCAGGTAGACGTAGTAGAAGTCGACAATTATGTCACATAAATATGCTCAAAGAGTATAATGAAAGAGATGATGACATAAAGCCTGCATGTGTAATGTCATCTAGAGTTAGCGATGAGTGTACAAATGATGACATCACAGAGTCAGAACCTGAACAAAACAGCACTGTAAACACAGAAAATGAGTATGGTGTCAAATTGCAAAATTCTGACATACTTGCCAATTTAGACAAGAAACTAGGTCACCTCCCACAAGGTCAACAAGGTGAATTGAAAGAGTTAATTCATGAGTGGGAAAATATATTTCCTGATGTTCCCAGTGAGACACATGTCATAACCCATGACATTGACGTAGGTTATTCCGAGCCTGTAAAGCAACATCCTTATAGGGTGAATCCAATCAAGTTGCAACATATCAGGAATGAGGTGAAATACATGTTAGACAATGGAATAGTAGAGCAAAGCATCAGTGAATGGAGTTCCCCATGTATTCTGGTTCCCAAACCTGATGGTTCATTTCGATTGTCACAGATTTTCGAAAAGTCAACCTCTGTTCCAAAACCGACTCATATCCGATCCCCACGGATCGATGATTGAATAGATAGAGTTGGAAATGCCAAATTTGTTAGCAAATTTGATTTGTTGAAGGGGTATTGGCAAGTTCCCTCACTGACCGTGCCAAAGAAATTTCACCCTTTTGTACACCCGATGGCCTATACCAATACAAAAGAATGGCATTTGGTCTCAAAAATTCTGCCGCAACATTTCAGAGATTAGTGAACAGAGTAGTTGCAGACATAGAAAATTGTGAAGCCTATGTCGATGATCTCCTTGTGTACAGTGAAACATGGGCAGAACACATGAGCCAGCTCCATCAATTGTTTGAGAAATTATCTCAAGCAGGTTTGACTGTGAATCTGATGAAAGTGAATTTTGCCATGCAAATGTCACATACTTAGGGCATCTTGTAGGACAAGGGCAAATTATGCCGATCACTGCAAACGTTGAAGCAATTGAGAAATTCCCCACACCACAAAGCAAAAGAGATCTCATGAGATTCTTAGGTATGGTCGGGTATTACAGAAAATACTGTCCAAATTTCTCAGAAATTGCGTGTCCGCTGACCAACCTTCTGAAGAAAAACGCAAAATTTGTGTGGTCAGAGCAATGCCAAAAAGCGTTTGAGAAAATCAAGTCAAGTTTGATGAATGCGCCAGTTTTGATTGCGCCAGACTTTCAGAAACAATTCAAGTTGGCAGTTGATGCCAGTGATGTAGGCTGTGGTGGAGTTCTCATGCAAGCAGATGAAAATGATGTAGATCATCCTGTATGTTATTACTCAAAGAAGTTTGACACACATCAGAGGAAAAACTACTCACAATGAGAAAGAATGTCCTGCATTTGGCTATTGTCATTGCAAAATTTTGAAGTGTACTTGAGTACAACAGTGCACCCAGTTCTAGTGTACACGGATCACAATCCGTTGACTTTCATCCACAAGATGAAAAACAGAAATCAGAGACTTGTCAGGTGGAGTTTAACTCTACAAGAATACAATCTGGACATAAGACATATCAAAGGAAAAGAAAATGTCTTGGCAGATGCCTTGTCCAGAGCTGCCTTGTCCAGAGCCAGAATTTAGTATTACAATTTTATGTAATATAGACTGAAGGCAGCAATGCAAGAACATTATAATAAAAAGTGTAAAATGTGCACTGTGTAAACTGTATGTGAAAATAGCCACAAGATGGTAAAGGTATAAAGCCAGATTGCAAAATTTTCATTTCATTCAAATTTTCTTTTTAAGGGGTGAGGATGTTATATACCCTCAAAATTTTGATTTAAAATATTATTTTCTCAATTTTATTTGAGAAACGTTTCTCACGGGAAAAGTACTTTGTTTACTATAAAAGAGAGAAAGGGGAATACCCCTGTTTGTTTTGCATGGTGCACTGTTTTATGCCACAATAAGGGAAGTGGGGAATTCCCTAAAGATGCTAAACTTAGAAACTGAGTCAACTTGTTTATGCTTTAGATTTTTTTTTTCCCAGGGAATTTCCCCCACAGAGTTATATATGAAAGTGAGGGATTCAGGCTATGTTTATGCTGATGCTGTGTTGTAATGTCTATTTTAGACTGGGAACTTTATGAAAGTCCCAGTATTATTGAGATTTGAGTTAAGTCTTGCCGCCGGCAGTTGAAATCAGGAGCTAAACCAGAGCTCTGGAGCTATACAGATAAAATATAGCTAGTTTTACTATACAATAATGGTAGATTTGAGTTCTACATCTAGTGCAGGATTTATTACTTGTATGCCATAGGAGCTTGATAGCTAAAGAGTCTGCTGTCGTCTTTTAGCCAAAGAGCTTCAGTTTCGGAATCCAAAAGGGGATTCCAATTTGTGGTCATATATGAGGACATAGCGACAGAAGATGGTGGTATTTTACCTGCATTTTATTATTTTGGAACATTAGAGTCGTCGAGGAAAAGGCCCCATGTCTTGAAACTGGGACAAAGGTTTTAATTTCAGGACTGAGAAGATTCCAATGGAATATACCCGAGGATTTATTAAGCGTGACTTTGCACTGCTGTCATTTTGGAGTCTTCGTGCTGTGAGACATATTAATCGTTGAACTGCAACGTTACTATTTGTTGGAGACAAATGAACTCTGAGTAATATTAGAATTGATACTGTGTAATTATGAATTGGTATAGATAATTGTACTTTGGACATACCAAATTCTTGAACAATTACAAATCATTAAAGTATTATATTATATAAAAGTCAGACCACTGATGCACAAGGCTCATTTATTTATTTGTGTTTGAAAGGTATTTTGACCTTGACGTCTATGAGACGTCATAACATAGGATTGACCATAAAAGTGTACTTATTTAAGCATTTTAGTTGAGTTTTTGTTTTCAGCTGTTGTTTTTTAAGATTTTTCTTTTGGGGTCTTTATTTTGTTTTTCCTCACAGGCTGAGCTGATGAAGAAACTTGCATGTTAGAAAATTAAAATTAGCTATTAGTGATAGTTGGAACCATCACACCACACACACATATTCTCCCCACTCCCCCTACCCAGTCCCCCTCCCCACATCGCCAAAGACGCCCCAATAAGGTTCCGGAAGGATCCAAACCAAACCCCATCCGAAAGCAAAGCGAGAACCGCCTAAATCTAGTTTTAACTCGATTCGCAAGGCAAGGCTTGTTGAAGCAACCAGCTAAGAGTGGTCCAAACAAAAGTTTACAACTTTTTCGTCTGCAATCTCAAAAAGTGGGTAGACATATCAAAATAGATTGAAAGTACTTATTAACTACACTGCTTGTTGGAACCTGGTGAAAACGGCATGAAACAAGCTGAAATGACAAATTGCCACCATCTAGGAAAAAAGGTCAAAAACCACTTTGCCCACACGGCCAAGTCTCTGGCACTCTGTGGCGGTCACGAATTAATCCAAGATTGATACACACATTGAACAGCGCACCCCCGTCATGGGACTTGGTATTTACTAATAACCACAAAGGTAAGAATTAAGACACATCAAACTATCTTCAAGTTTCTCTTATAAATTTAAAATAAAACGGCTACAATATTATTTTTATGATCTTGTCCCAAACCATACAAATTGAAGATGCACAGCAGAGTTCGATCAGTCGTGGAAAGAAAAACATGATGTATTTTCAATAAAATCTAACCCCCAATGGATTCCAACTTATTATATGTAAATAGGCATTTCAAGTTCCAGTTTCACGGTTGAGATATTTTTCTCTCATTATGTCAACGGTAAACACTACACAAACTCGCAGGGTGATCAGTTGTTTGTTACTTGAGTAGGCTACAGTTCACGCAATGTTTTGATGTTGTTCAACATAATGGTTTTCCCATAGACTTACGTGGGAAAGTGGGTTTTGACCATTTTTTGCTATTTGGCCGCCATGTTGTTATTTGAGCTTTTTGACGCCGTTTTCACCAGGTTATAACCAAAGATATTGTAATTAATAAATATCTCAAAAAATGTGAATGTCACCCACTTTTGAGAGATTGCAGATTAAAGTGTAAACCTTTTTTTGGACCACAGTAGACCGTCAGTCCAGAAGGTTTTAATCAAACAAACGAGATACAAATAGATGAATACGGGAAAATTCAGAGAGAAATATAACTTTTGCAAAAATATGAAGGTTGGCTGGGACCGTTGTTGCGTGTAGCCCCAGGAGATGGGGGTTAAAGTACTATGCGGATAAAATGTTTAAACAGTTCTAAATCTAATGAAATATGGCTCAACTTATTCCTTAGGTAACCAGAAGTAAAAAAAGTGGAATGGTTCACAAGCGTGTTGGGCTTCCTTTCAAGCATATTGCGGAAAATAGGTAAAGGTTCATTTGTTTAGTAAGATACTGATATGATACCGATTCAAAATATGTTTTTTATTTTGCTAGGGTTGGTTTCATTTAATAGATGGGTATAATGACCCATCCCAAATAGAGTCCTACAGGGGAATTTGTACACCTTCCATTATAACAACAGAAAATGGCCGAAACATTATTTGAATCACTCCTCCTTAACGATTTTAAAAATTTTTACAAAGAAATCTGGGTATTGTAAAGGTGACTTTTCTTGAATTACAAGGAATATTTGAGATATATTAAATGAGATCGACCCCCATAAGTAACACTGTCCCTCTCCTGGGGTCACACTCAGTAGCAGGCCCGTAGCCGGATTTTTTTTGGGGGGGTGCGGATTTTTCCAAAAGGACCTTTTTCCCAAAATGTGGACTTTTTCACCAATAGAGGGGGTGTAAATTGGGCAAAAGTGGACCTTTTTTCCCAAAATTTGCCCTTTTTTGAACAAAACAAGCCTAACACCCTATTTTTTTCTAGCTCCCTTCGCTCGCACACACGTTTTGTGGACCTTTTTGGAATTTTGGAGAGTTGGGGTGGGTACAGTCGCGCCCCCGCACCCCCCCCCCCCCCTGGCTACGGCCATGTCAGTAGTGTGTTCCGGCAGACAGTCAATATTTGCAAAAGTTATATGTTTCTCTTAATTTTCCGTGTTAGATATTGGTACTCGTTCGTTGCATCATATCCCTTCTGGCTGATTGCTTAGTCTGACCGGCCGCGGGATAAACCACTGTCGCGTTAAAATCAGATGTTTCATACCGCTCATTTAAGTTTAATAATTCTAAAGTGACCACTTCAAGTTATTATTTGATAAATTTTATGAAAAACGTTGGGTATTAATAGCTTTGTTTATGGAGATGATATGTATTGTCCACTGAGGTTAAAACTACTTACAACAACGTGCAGAAAAGTAATTACTTTATGCCTATTGTAGCGATCGACTACCAAACAGCGATTGTTAGGGGAGTTTACATTATCAGCTGTCACTAAAAATGCATTTATAATTTCGTATTGCAGCAAATACGGATAAAACTAGTGCAAAATCAGCCTTTCTTTTTTCCCTTACTTATAAGACATCAAGTTATGACATATGAGTGGCTCTTCTATATGAAAATCACTACATAATACCGTGATATATGGATGCTTGAAATACTTGAAATAACTGGTTCCACCTTTGCAAATTAATTCTGAACCAAAACTTGTTTTTAAAAGACAGGGCAATGGAGGTATCTATTACAAAAGAAGTGGGACTTTGGGGAAATCAATGGTCATCAATCATGCTAATTAGTGATCAATATAGATCAATAGAGATTATTCTGGTCTGACCGTGCTGTTTCCCAACCTATGTTTGTAGAAGAGTTTTCTCAATCAGGGTATTGGAAAGTTACAATAATTCCAATTTGTTCTCGAGTCCAATATCTATCCCATAATGGCAGCGTGTCAAATACTATCCCAAGTAACAGAGGCCAAAGTTTATTAACTGGGCATGAGTGCCCCACAATGTGTATACAGTCTGAAACCACTCTTGTGCACATGGACTTCTCCTGATGAGTAAAAAGAACCAAAACGACCAGTCATCAGCAGACAGCATGCACTTCTATACAAGATACTCGGGCATGAGGGGAGCAGATATCTTCAGCGACATTCAACTGATACGATCGAAGCTGAAAGTGAAGTTAAAGAACAAAAACAGAAAATTAAGGACTAACAGAAGGAAATTGATACAACTAAATCAGCGGCCCAAAATGTGAGGGCAAAAATCTCTAGAACTCAGAAATCATTTCAGTCCTGCAGATTATGAGGATTATGTCAGACAAATGAAAAGTTTCAGAAAACATACCATGAGGTGCAAAGACAAATATGGGATATAAGAAGAAGGGGCAGAGCAACAATCATGGACAGCTTAGTGGAACCGATAGGAAAAATAAGATGGATATGGAACAGGCAGTTATGGGATTCTACCAAAGATAATAAGGCGTATTAAGATCATGTATTATGGAAGTGAATGTGCTGTTTTGGAAGAAGGAGGAGAGTCAGAGTGGTTTGAAGTCAAAACTGGAGTAAAACAAGGCGATGTCTGGTTTTATCTTCTTGCTGGTGGTGGATTGGGTTAGGAAGAAAGCAACAGAAGGCAATAGAACAGGAATCAGATGGAAATTTATGTCACAGATGGAAGATCTATGTTTTGCAGATGACATAGCACTTATGTCATCCAACTATATACGGCATATAATAACAAAAGTCACAAACGTAAACACGCATGCTGCTAAAGCTGGATTGAAAATAAATACAAAAAAGACTGCGGTCCTAAGAATAAACAGCAAATAAAATGACATAATACTACATGAGGCCAGAAGTTAAACGAGATGCAGAAATTTGCAAACTTTGGTGCAACTGTTAGTAATCAAGGTGGTGGTGGTGAAGATATGGAAGGTATAAAGAGAATATGCATGGAATGGAATTCAAACAAGCTCACTCTACATACCAAGATAAGGCTATATACATCACTTGTGCTTTCTGTTCTACTGTATGGCTACGAAACGTGGAAAATAACTGAGCGGAGATATAGTCCTTCCGGCTCACAGTCCGGGAACATGGTGAAGAATAGTTCAATCGATTCAGTTGACTCTTCACGCAACATTAGTTTCGCGCTTTATTCCGTTGTCGTCTATGGAGCTCGGACTGATACCTGCCGGACTATGATTACTTTCACACCGGCCAAAGACAACATGGCGACGCACAGTGGAAAAGGAGAGAAATTAAATGGGTTGGAAGTCATGGAACGAAGACAAACATGGAGCCGGAGACAAGGGGACGCTGGAAGAGCCTTACAGTCTTAAGGGCCAGTGGGCCCGAAGAGGATAGGTGAGGTGAGGCGAGGCGAGGTATGACATTTTCGATAAATTTGTATATTTTAAAATAAAAACGTCGAATCAAACCTGTACTTTTAATTTCGATGTTAAAAGTTAACATGTAGTCTTTCGTACATGTCAGAGCTTGACTCACCACCGAACATCGGTCAGTTGGTGTGAAGGACTGACACGGCTTGTGGCAGAACGATAGCGTAAAATTAATAATAAACATGGCGACTTGGTTAAATCGTCTAATGCTAAGAAAATTAAGCATGTTAATTTTGTTTTCTTCGTAATTAATAATATTCCAATGACCATGAAAACCATCCAGTACGTCTTATTTAGGGAAATTAAATTTCATATACGTGTCGATAGATTAATGCCAATAAATTCCTCTAATACAGCCAAAGCATTTTTTTAGAAATATATATTGGGTGGTCCATTTTATATATAAAATTAATTTAAATATATATTTTTTTATCTTTTGAAGAAAAAGAAATGAATAAGCAATACCGCAATTCTAATGCTAACACGTGTTAAATCTACATGTTATGGTGGTTTTATAATATTAGTGATCATGCATATTGCATTAAATAGCAGATGGCCAGTAAAAAAAAATAAAGTAAGGCCTCTTTAGTTGTTTTAATCCTGAGTCTTGCACACGACTAGAGTCTCTCAGGATTTACATTTTTCAACTTCATTTCTCAAAGTTCAAAGTGTACTTTTTATGAGCATTATTCTAAATGAACCGATCATTCAAATGAGTCCAAACAAGCCTTAGGTGAGCGAATATGACATGACGTCATTTAGGAAGCCTTAACAAATTTTGTAGGGACCCTAAAGCAATAAACAGTTTCTCCGTGTCGCCTAATATACGGAAATATATTCCTTCAAATTTGCATTATGTACCGTGTGTCCCAAAAAAACCGCAACACTTGGTGGCAGGCGCCGTAAGTTTCGAACAAAAGCACATGACTACTTATTCTTTGTTGTAAGGTAAGATGGGACTGTTAGCTAATATCCCTGAAAAGTTCATAAAAGTAGAGGCAATATTTTTTAAGATATGACCTCAACAATCAAGTAACCCGCAGAACCCATTTTACAAAAATAAGGAGCTGGTAACCAATAGACTGGCAATGAAGAACAGAATGACAAATACAATATTGATTGCAATCAACATTTACTTGCCCAAATTTCTTGCAGAACAACTTCTACTGGGTCAAATCACTGTATTTACATAATTATTACTTAATTGATAATGATAAAACATTAATTTATTGGTGATAAAATATGTTTCAAGACGATATAAAACTATGACTAAGTCAGAGACAAACTCCACATTACATAAAATGATAAATGCGTTGGGCTGCAACTTGCTTGTTACTGATATTGTTATCGGGTTGTTACATGTTATTGTTATTGAGAATGCTACATTCTCAACTTTATGAAAGTAAAACCTATGTTTTCAACACAAAACTCAATAACAATATCAGTATATTCAGTCTGGCATTAAATTCTGGGTTAAGATAATCTTTGTGCGCCGTCACAAAATTTTGTTAAATGATTAGCTCTAATCCAATGCTGTCTTATTTGGACAATACGAAGAGTTTGTTGATCATACATTCCTAATTCGATCTTTTATGTGTGTTAAAATGCATGTTTTTAGCTGTTATTACCAATGAAAACATTCATAATTATGTTAATATCTGTTGCAGTAGCGGTCTTTAAAAAAAGGTAAATGGTGGTTGGACTTAGAGATTCATATTGGTGGTTCTGGGCGCAAAACGTACAGTGCCGTATTTGTAGTTAATAGCGCCCCGATCTGGTTAAATGGGTCCTGCAGGTTACTTGATGTCTGGGGTCATATCTTTAATAATATTAACTCTACCTTTATGAACTTTTCAGGGATATTAGCTAACAGTCCCATCTTATCTTACAACAAAGAATAAGTAATCACGTGCTTTTGTTCAAAACTTATGGCGCCTGCCACCAAGTGTTGCGTTTTTTTTGGGACACACGGTATAGACCATAACATTATAAGTACATATGCAAAATATCTCAAAAAAGTAAAAAATGTCAGATAAGACAGTATGTGATGTGGGCGACGATATCCTTGATATCTTCATTTGACATTTTCTGTAAACTATTTGGTTAGTTGTCCTGCAGGAGGAGTCCCTGCTTGGTCGTTCAAAAGAAGAAACATTCCTAAATCAGAGTGCTATTTTTTTTTTTTTTTTTTTTTATCTGGTTAAATGGGTCCTGCAGGTTACTTGATGTCTGGGGTCATATCTTTAATAATATTAACTCTACCTTTATGAACTTTTCAGGGATATTAGCTAACAGTCCCATCTTATCTTACAACAAAGAATAAGTAATCACGTGCTTTTGTTCAAAACTTATGGCGCCTGCCACCAAGTGTTGCGTTTTTTTTGGGACACACGGTATATATAGTCCAGCGCTAGAACATAGATCTTAGCTTACATATGACTTGTGTCTAAGGGTATTGCGAATAAAAAAAAAACCCTACTTGTGGAATGCTTTCTCAAAATCAATCAAGAACATAAGGCCTTATTTATTACTTGTCTTGAGCAATAATGTTTAGAGGAGGCTGAACATTAGACTTGAGCAAGTATTCTTGTTTTAATTTAACACTTGAGTGACCAAGGGGGGTCCTATGGACCCAAAAAATTAGTTTTCGTGCTGGCCGCTTTACGCGTGGGATTTTTGCGCCAATTTATTTTGTAATTGTCTGACTTTTAAATGCGCTTCTTTTCATACCAAAATAATTAAAATCGGCCAAGCCGTTAATGAGTTAATTAGTGGGGGTCCCATGGACCCCCCCCCCCTTGGGCACTAACGGAAGTTATTTGAGAATATTTTTAAAATAAGAATAAGAAACCGAGAACCAAAGCATTTTTTTTTTGCTGAGATAAGTTCACACATACATGTAAGTAAACAATTATTAAGAACATTAAAAAATATATTAACCCTTTATGTGTGAAAACAATTTCATCATGACGTTGCCAAATTGTTACTGTACAAAACTCTATGGGAAAAGTGACGTGTATTTTGCAAAACCCGTAAAAAATACAGGATTCTAAAACTGCTGCGTTTTGTGTGTAAATATATGTAATTTGGGTCTTCTAGAATAGATATTCAAATAAAATTAAATAAGTTTTCAAAATGTTTGATGTAAGCGCAAAGGCTCATTTGAATTTGCTCCGTCTTTTTCCCAATTTTCGCCGTGTTTTGGAAAACAATGTGTTTGCCCCTATGTGCAGCCAAACAAATAACAAATTCATGTTTTTATTGCTGGATTTGGGGTTTTGTCTTATGATCCTCAACATGTGAATAATTGTGCACAAAAATCCCTCGGGGAAAGTGGTTTCCTTAGGGGTCCCATGGAACCCCCCCCCCTTGGGCACCAACGGGAGTGAAAAACCCCTGGTCACTTAAGTGGTAAAGCAAACCAAAGAACCAGGATATTTGCTGCAGGTAGCAGCCAACACCCTCAAGTATCAGATACTCATACTGAACTGTTATCTTGCAGCAAAATTTAGCATAGTCCTGACTGGAAATAAGGGCATTACAGTACTATCTGTCACCATAGCTGCCATTTTATGTTCTTCTCAGGCTGCCACAGTCACAGGTATTTTTTTTTGTGTGTGTGTGTGTGTGTGTGGGTGTTTTGGCTAAGTTAATTAGGTTACTAAATATAAGGAAAATGAAGTCACACATTTCATGGAACCAAGCTATTAGGAAACAAGAAGTAGAGAAGTGTAAAACCAGTTAACTTTATGAATTGGTGAATTTATTACTTCATGAAGTCCTTAAGTGGGCTATTAGAATAATTAGTGGACCAATTTGGTTTAGCTATTAACTGCTTTGCTTACAAGTGACCACTGTACTAGTGTACAGGCCTACACAACATTGAAACTACATTCATATTATTCTAGTGTAGTCACAGCAGAGTATTTTATGTCTCAGCAAGGTGAAAAAGAGCAAAAGGCTACCATATTTAACTTAAGAGCCCACCAGCATTGAACAAGGTTAACCGAACATTTTTTCTCCGACCTTTAACAGTTTGGTCACTATGAAATATTTTTGACAGGACGTTTTGAACCGAAAAGTAATGCATTAAGTGACAAGATTATAATCGGTATTTAAGAGAGATAGCAGACGCGAATGTTTAATAAATGATGTTTTGTTATCTTTTGGGGGAATTATAGTACTAATGCCTATGTTGATATGAAGAAAGTTTACACTGGCACATTTGGAAAATAATGCGCCCTTAAGATTTTTGAAAAGTAATATTTTTGCATGGTAGTAAAACTTTTAGTCATCACCTACATAAGCCCAAATCAGCGCCCTTATGGGGAAACAGAACGATTTTATAATAAACCCACTCCGGAGTGATTTTATTCTGTAGACGACGGATCATGGCGTTAAACACAAGAAAACACACGTTGGGGTGATTGCCATGACATCCACCCTGTAACTGGTGCCAGTTTGTGATAATCCTCCTAAAATAGATTTGTCAATATTATATGTCCTTTTCTTTCAGGGTGGTTTCTGTGGACTCCTCCATTCCCGACTTGTTTTTCTTAATTTAAAATTAAATTTGACTTACCCCTTCTTTATTCTTTATTTCGGTATTGCTTGTGTATGTGTGTGAGTACGGCGGACTATAATTACTTCTACACCTGAATGACACAACCAGTTATGGCTTAAAGGTGCCCCACCCGATTACAACGTACATTTTCTCTATTTTGTAGGCAGCGCCATCACCAAAACATTTTAATTTCAACATTTTATATGAATCCGACATAGCGTTTTAATGAGAGAGGTAATTGCGTGCATTTTACAATAGCCCATAGAGGACTGTACTTGCAGACTATTTTCCGGATACCGTAAACAACCCATTGTTTTTAGCCTGTTGCATCATATCAGAAAAGAAATCAGTCAAAATATTTTGCAGATGGCATGAGAAAAAACAACGTTTCTAATGGTACCAAAATTTTAGGTTTGATATGGTGTAAAGGTGGAGTCGAGGCTGAGGGGTAGTGCCCGCTGATGTAGAGAACGTTAAGTCAAATGCCTCTCGCTAACACTATGAGTTACAATATGCTCATCCCCCAAGGCCGCAGTTCAGTGGGTTGTACTTGTACATACATTGACATGAACTTGTGTGATCTGAGCACGAATAAACTTCTTCGTAACAATTACAAATGAAGAGCGCCGCTCATTAAACTCATTACTTAATGGTGACGTCATATTTGGGATACAGCTTGGGGGGATTTAGGAAATTCTGCAATGCGTGTTCATGACGTTTGAGAGACTTCTTAGAAATTATAAGCGCAATGATAATGGGAAAATATGCAAGGCTATTTTCCGGCAATGGAACCAAGTTTGAATTGGAAAATGCAATGGGAGTATTGATTGCTGTCATAATTATATGCGCGGAACCGTGTTTTGACTAAGAAGGGTCAGTTGCGGCGCGGTCAATCATGGTTTGCATGACACGTACAACGTACACACAGATTTACTGCATTCGGTTGTGTGTATACTACAACCCGGTTCATTTAAACTTAGGTCAGTCAGCGGTGGCTTGATCGAGCGCTCGCTATAGATAGTCGAGAGTCTTATGGTTATTTGCATATATACACTGTTAAAATGTTTCTAATTTTACCAGATTTTACCTTTTAAATTACGGTAAACCACAATTGCCCCCAGATAGAAGAATATGACACAAGATATACGAGGTGTGTGGAGCATGTCTGCCAAGAGTAGGTAACCACTTTATTTCACCATTGGCTACACCATATACCAGGCAACTAAAAATAAGTTTAAGCTAGCTTTAGAGTTCATGAACCTCGTAATTCCTCATCTCAAATATCCACAGCAAATAATATAGAAAATAAGCACCCATTAAAGTAAAATACCTAAATGTTGAGTAAGCTACTCACGCTATGTCACCCATTAAGTAAACTACCTAATTACCCAATCAATTTGGAGTAAGATACTCGCGCTACTCTAGCTCTTTTGAGCACCTATTAAGTAAAATACCTGATGACCAAAACAAAACAAAAGGTATGTGTAATTTACCCTTAAATTACACACAATCAATTCCGAAGTAAGGTACCAAGGAGGACCAGGATAAATTTGGATGAGGAATAACTCGGCAAACTCTGATACAGATCAGCAAATTTAGATATGAATGTACATTTTATGACTTGCCTGTACCAGGAGCATTGCAGTTCGTTTATCTAAAATGGATAGTATTAAATTTAGGTTAGAAGTAGGGCAAAATGCCCGCTACAATCCGAGAGGTAAGGTACCTAGGGGAATAACCAGTAACGAACGGTTGTTTTAAATAACCTGTAACCTATTTATACCGATACAGAATACCAAACACTGCACAAAACAAAAGCGCTATAATACCACATTTTATCTAAATACATTCAAGAGGTTATAAATGAGGAGAGCAATGTCAAGAAAAACCAACCACACCGCCAAACAGTTTCTGAAAGGAAAACTGACTACCCCCCCGCCTTCCCCCTCCCAACAAAACGAGAGCATCAACGATGCATGTAACCCTCGCTTACAATTTATAGCACAGGGGTGGCGGCAGCTTAGGATGGGAAAAATGACATGATTAACTCATGTAGGTAAAAAAAATTAATGCAATGTATTGCTTTAAGAACCTGTTTAAAATTCTGAATTTTGATATTCTTGGTGCCATCCACTGAAGCCAACCCTGATGTAGCACATACATGTATTTAAGTAGGGCACATCATCTTGTATCTACAGCAGAAAGCAAAAAAATATGTGGGAAACCCACCTTACCCTCTACCAACAGCCCACCTTCTCCCTCTTCAACACCCCATCTATCTCTTCCCCAACATCCCATGTACTCTATCCCCATCATCCCACGTACCCCTTCCCCACATCCTATGTACCCACCCCAACATCCCACTACCCTTACCTAATTAATATCTCCCTTTCCCCTCCCCAATATCTCCACCTCCCCAATAATCTCCCCTTCCCAAACATCTAACTCCCATTCCAACACCCTCATTCTAACACTCCTCCTTGTTCTCAAGGGTCAACTCCCTCATCGTTCCCCCACTCATTCCGCCACCACCCTATCGACCATTCCTACCGTTTTCCTACTTATTCAAACACCCTTCCTACCGATCCCAACTCCCTCTTAATGTATTTTCATGTCTTGAAGACCATAATGACTATTGAAGGACATGTCATGATTGATTTGATTGATTTGGAAAGAATTTATTATTGCGCTTATCCTATGAATTTGGCAGCCTCAAATGAAATAACTGCATGGTGGAGATGGTGTGCATAATAATGAATTCATCCCATTTTTTGATTTTTGACACAAATAAAAAGCCTAACCTTAACATTTTGTAACTGTTGATTTAATAGTAACCCCTGTGGTTCGTCCCCCAAACGCGTGAAAATGGTAATCATATATGCAATCTGTCCTACTAAAATCTTTTCCAGGCCTTTTACAGACATTGCTTTGGACAAATTAAGTCCACCTCATGCAAGACGATTACACATGAATTTACAGGGAACGGACCCTACAACAGTGAAAACGGTAGTGCCTAGTGAACGCGTACTACTATTCTAAGCGATGGAGCAAACCATGTTATCAACGTCTCTGACATTATGTTAACAAGACCAAGATAAAACCATGTATAAGTTGGTTGGGGGTTCAAAATTGTGTAAGCATGAAAGAAAAGCAATATAGTACCAGGATCCTACAACACCGTCATATCAAATATATTTGTTTCAGTACTATAACTTGATTTGAGAAGTATGTCAGCGTAATTTCTGTGTCAATTTACAAACCATCATCGGTGTTGATCCATTGGTGTTGTCTGTCGACCCGGTTTGTGAATGGGGCCAACAGGTGACCATGAGGTCACCAAGGTCACATGAGGTCACCATGTCCACATGAGGTCCCAAGGTCCCAAAGGTCACATGAGTTTACCAAGTCACATGATGTCCCCAAGGTCCCATGAGGTCACCAAGGTCCATGAAATTCAACCAAGGTCACATGAGGTCACCGACCAAGATCACATGAGGTCACATGAGGACACCAAGGTAACAGGACACCAAGGTAACACCATGACACAAGGTCACATGAGTCATGTGGGTTCCCAAGGACCATTAACCACAAAGGTCACATGGGGTCACAAAGTCGACCCTCCGATTCACCTACCGTTGGCCCCCTCCCCGACACCCCCACTCCCTCCTCGACGAACCCACCCACCCCTCCCCGCTTCATGACTTGTAAATGGGACCAAAGGTTACAGGAGGTCGCCAAGGTCCCAGGAAGGTCACCAGTGTCCCATGAGGTCACCAGGATCCCATGAGGTCTCCAGGGTCCCATGAGGTGCCCAGGGTCACATGAGGTCACCAGGGTCACACGAGGTCCCCATTGTCCCCATGAGGTCACCTGGGTCCCATGAGGTCACCACCATGGTTTTCATGAGGTCAACCAAGGTCACCATGATGTCATGGGGTCACCAAGGTGACATAGGTCACAAAGGTGACACTGTGTCATGAAGCACATGGGGTTATGAAGGTCGCATGGGGGTCACCCCCACCCCTACCCCCGATTACCCCACTCCACCCCCGCCGTTGTGCCCCCCCCCCCGCCCCAACCCCCCACCTGGCCTCCCTCAACACCCCACCTTTCCCCTTATCTCCAAACAACCCACCCTTCCCCCCTACCAACAACCCACCCTTCCTCTCCATATAAGTCACACACAGATTAGGCATAGTTTTTTACACAGACACAAGGCTGTACGACTCCCTTGTACCCGCCCGCGATGTCCCGAGTACCGGGCTTAAATCTCCACACGGGATACCCGTTGTGTGAAAAACATTAATGACAGGTGGTAATTTTTGATTACTATCTTAAGTACAATGCTCGTCAGTCTTCATTGATTTCACAACCATAAATATGACGGATTTTACAGAAATTATCAGGATCACGAACCAATTTTCACTTCATAGTTATGCATCGTGGTCGTTGGCCTACATTTTTCGTAATATTTCTTGTACAACACATCATAGCTATGGCATAAATATGCATTGTCAATACGACGAACGCTGTGGCCAATGCGACGTGTAAACCAACAAAACCCGAGTTTGCAAGATTTTGAATCTTGAATCTGTTTTTACGCACCACCAGATTGCGAATGTCCGCCAGCGATGGCGGCCAAGCCTCAAGTAATACAGCAAACTCCTAAAGCATCAAATAGACTATCAGCAATGGCCGACCTTGTCCGTTATTCACAACTCAGAAATAAACCTTACAGTGTTGTTTGTTCTTCAACATTTTGGAATAAGAAAATTTACTTCAAACACCAAAAAAAATAGGATTTTTTTGTAAATATTTTTGTGTTTAGCTACGTGTTAAAACCAATGACGATGTCTAAATTTAGGATTCTGACCGCTACCGCTAAATGCCCTGAGTGCTTTGACCCCGGTACTTGATCAAGATTAACATGTGTGCTAAATTCTGGCTTGTGTTTTGAATGGATCCACCCCGCACTGGTTAACGGAGGCGCACATGGGGATTTCCTCGGTTTCATTAGTGACAACCTCATGAACACGGACAAGGGCAGGAGTGTGTTTGTACATGACACATTACTATGAATTAATAATTTACAGATCAATGATCAATCTAATCTGTAGAGTACTGGTTGAAGCTGGCCCCATCATCAATGCCACCCCCTGTTGTATTTTTTATCGCTGAGCTATAACTCTCTTCCCTTGCAACATGCTAAAATGTCATACATGTGTCAGAAGTAATAACTATATGACTAGCGACCATACTCTTTGGCTGTAGGCAATGTGGTATGGTCGCCACTCGCTGTACATCACTCGGTGCAATGTTGGCTCCCGTGTTGACTGTGTTCCAATGACAACCCTCAGCTCCGTGCATAACAGACTTAGGCCTATTTGATTTGAATCCCCCAAACCGATGTGTCGCCGAATCATGTTTTCGTCCTAATCAAAATTGTCTAGTTGTTGATTTCCAATACTGTATGTCCGACTTAAATGGTTCATGGTGTTGGTTGAAACTTGAACGTTTCACAACCGCCAAACCGTACATACGACGCCTGGTGGAAAGGATCCCTCTTTTGATGCCGCAGCCTGAACTGGCGGCCAAGTGCAATAGGTTATCAACTAGCAACGTAATGTTTGTAATCGCCTCTCCATTGTGGCACAGGGCAAGGGAAAATAACGAGATTACGGTGGTTGGTAATATACAATCGATTGGTGTAACCCCCTCCTCATGACTACGGCTGTGCGGAAAGTAAGGGATCGTGCATATTCCATTAAGCTAGCCTAGTGGTGTCCGTGCACCGTGGGAAAATGGTTGATGTTCGCCCGATCCCATCATTTGCAGTAGGGCCTACCTTTCGGAGTCCTTGTGACACCGTGAATGGACCGCCGTAATAATTGCAAGGGAAAGATCTGTCGACGTTATTTTTTCGGCGATACCCTTGAATAGAAGGAGGCTTACAAACACCCTTCATATGATAGGCATACCCACCAAGGAGCAGTGACTCGATCGATGTCTAATTATAGAACCAAAGACTAAACAACGAGAATTCTTTGCCAAATGCCAGACCCGGCAGGGCGTAATCTAAATTCACGGCGCATAGTCGTAACTTCACGGGATATTACCAATTCCCTCCAATTCTAAAAGAACCACAGCCCGAAATCCGCTCCGAAGGCTGCCAAAACACACCCCGATTTCGGTATATTGCTCTAGGAGACTTGTCACCATATCCATCCTACCCACTACCAAAATTTCATCGACGTAAGATCAAAATGAAGGCCCTGATAGTCGTCACACATACAATCGAGCTCGTCCGCATCATGACTATCACCCTCCGTGCGCAAAGCCGAGGGTGAAAAGATGAAAAAACAAATTAGAGATCAACATTCTGTGTGCGCCAGGAGAACGCGGAGGGGTCTGAAAGCAAGGGACTGAGGAAATAGCAAAACCCGAACAATTGCCAATGATGCACGCAAGGGAAAAAGGGCCGACGACATGAGCGTGTGTTGATACCTTGGCATTGCTCAACTCAAACATGACTTTGCGAAAGAAAAAACAAACATTTTTTTCCTTCATGTTCATCTTCAGTTTTATACGCACCAATCGTCCAAGATTTCATTTGTCACATCTTGAGAAGAAAAACGGTCTGTGGACTTGTGGTTTTTAATGTCAATGAGTACTTGACTATGATAAGCATGTAATAAAAACATTGTGATTAAAAGTTACGGCGAAGTTTAAAAAATGCCTATAAAACATGTAGAACCTTTATGTTAGCCTCTTATTAAGAAGCCATGTACCTTTTTTGGTGGTATGCTAACTATGAGTAAAAAACCAACCGACATTTAAATCCATGGCCTAAGCCATCAATTTTCCGAACTCAAAATGAGAAGCTAACCTATTTTGTGAAGGTGCAGAATGCGAAGAAATGCTAAGGCATGAATATAAAGCTTCAAACGAGAGACATCTTACCATGTAAAATACCCGAAAGAGATAGAATATGCTACTTCGTACCGCATATTACCCCTAAGTTACAAGGCCTAATTTTAGGGTTTAGAGTTAGAGAAATTTCTTCAAGAAGATACCCGAAAGATATAGATTATTTTGCTTCGCAACGCATATTACTCCTAAGCTACATGGGCTAATTTAGAATTTAAAGCTAGAGAATATCTCTACCAGGTAAGATACCCGAAAGAGATATATTAACCTACTTCGCACCGCATATTACCCCTAAGTTACATGGCCTAATTTCAGGGTTTAAAGTTAGAGAAATTTCATCAAGATAAGAAACCCGCAAGATATAGATTATTTTGCTTCGCATCGCATATTACCCCTAAGTTACATGGCCTAATTTAGAGTTTGAAGCTAGAGAATATCTCTACCAGGTAAGATACCCGAAAGAGATATATTAACTTACTTCACACCGCATATTACCCCTAAGCTACATGGCTTAATGTTAGGGTTTAAAGTTAGAGATATTTCATCAAGATTAGATACCCGAAAGAGATAGATTGTTTTGCTTCGCACCGCATGTTACCCCTAAGTTACCTAGGGCCTAATTTAGAGTTAACGCAAGAGAAAATCTCTTCAAGGTAAGATATTGGAAAGAGATATATTAATTTTTTTGCACCGTATATCACCCCTAAGTAACATGGCCTAAATTAGAGTTTGAAGCAAGGGATATATATTCTCTTCAAGGTAAGATAACCGAAAAGGATAGATTATTTTGCTACGCACCAGTGAAATTTGCATGCATTCAAGTAATATGAAAAAAGGAGCAAAAGACTGAATAAAGTGTTAAGATTAAATTTTGCATCGCGCTAAAAACAAAAATGCCCCAAAACAAGCAATAAGATTACGAAAAAATGTTACCGAGAAATTAAACTATATGCACAACACGAGCAAATTTACTAATAAATAAATGGGATGAGCAAAGGCTTGAATTGGAGTTTAAAGCATAGAATAGCTCATCCAAGTAAGATACCTGAAAGAAAACATTAAATTGTCCAACGCCCAAGTCCGAAAACGTCACATGAATAAAAAATATCCCCTGGTTAATTTATTTACAGAATAACCTCTTAAAACTACATGTAAATTTGATATTGACCGAAACGAAAAGCTTAGGACTCACAGCCGTTGGTGCACATAGACGGTTCAGCCACTTTTATCAGTATTGACAGAAAACGATAATAAAGTCTAAGCCATGCAATTACTATGTCAAAAATGGAAAGATAAATGTGTAATAATTACTTAGAAATTTTGGAAATTGCAGAAAAAAAATTGCCCCTTGGTTTGAAAAAAGCAGCAAAAACTAAGGAATTGATGGAAAAAACTGCTGGAAAATCCAAAATGTCGGCAATGATATGTGCTGTATATAGGCAATAACTAATATGGTCAGAAAATAATAACTAAGTTGAAGCCCCGCAATTATCATGTCTTATTTGAAAGATAATTGTATAACAATTAATTACAGGCTTAAAAATTTGAAGACAGAAATGCCCTTTGGGTTAAAATTATTGTATTTCAGTTAGAATACCAATATGGCGGCTATGAAACAAATGTTCGGGCCCTATCCCTGTGGACTGACAATAAAAGCTGTAGAAGGGCCATTCTTCAAAAAAGTTAACCTTTTTGATAAAAAAATGAAGTTAATGGTATTGCAAATTTCTTTACATTATCACGTTAATCATCCTTCCAAGTTTCCTGCATGATATTTTCAAACAATATGTTCAACTCAAACACCATCATTTGCATAAATGAACGTCTTCAATATTTGGGATAAAAAAGTGAGATTATTACACCATTTTGCTTCTTTAGTTTTATATTAAATAGCTTTTCATGTTTTGTTTGAAATACTGCGGGCCTAAATAGAAATGCATGGACTTCAATCTTCAAAATTATGTTGAAAAAATACAAATTTATAGGAAATAGACAAGTAATTAACAGAGAATTTTAATTGACTTTGGTATGTCACACACGTGACCAAAAATACAAAGAAGTTTTTATTACTAGAAAACCACTGTCTCAGTAATGTTCATATTTCATGTAAAAAGCCAGTTTATATGTACCTTCCGTTATACAAAATAAATGGTTTAGATCTTTCCTCTTTCAAAAGTTATTGATGTGCTAATTACTGTCACACACGTGGCATTCACCATTTTAGTATTTGAAGGACGTAAATTTCTTGTCATATTGAAGAAGGTAGCAGTGTTAACTTCTATTATCAGTTAAAATGTGAATATGATCAGTTTAAATAAGGAAACAACAAATTTAATAAAACTGGTTTAAACTTGATTTCCATGTGTCTTTTGAAAGTTTGGGGTGAAGTTGCCAAATTTAGCAGACTTGCACTATTTCAACACAGGAAATCTGCATACTAGGAGTAACATTGCTCTTGCAAGTTATTACTGATGGCATTGTAATGAAAGTGTTTGAAATAGTTGAGAATATATGGAAATACACGAGATTTTATTAAAACTTCATTTTTGGTGCACATTAACAATGGTCATCAATTTTGTGTTGAAAGTCAATGGAGATGTCACACACGTAACCAACAATGTCACACACGTGACCGTACTTAGTGATATAAATTTGTTAATTACCAAGTAAAGTTTGCTTGATACTTTTAATTACCAACATTGTTGTAATGACAACATACCAATGTCTTTCTGAAATAAATATAAGAATGTGAGTACTTATATATTCACAGAATTTACAGTTGAAGTTTGAATTCTAAAAACCCCTTTTTGTCTGAGGTCACAAACGTGACCGAACTTCACTTTACAAAAAAGTAATAACAGATTGGTTATATTGGCCAAACAGCATTGGGTTGTGAAATCAAAATTTCCCATTTTTGGGTCACAAACGTGACCGAAGAATGGCCCAGAATGGCTTTTCAAAGTAAGATACCACTAAGAGACATTAAAGTTCCTAATTAATGTACTAGCAAATTGGACAATAAATAAAATTCCGCCAAAAAATAATTCGGATCAGGACGTACTCCAAGGTAAGATACCTATTGAAGCAAGGATCTTACGCAATTCAAAACTACAGAAACGAGCAATAATGAGAGATAGTCCGATTTTATTCCGTCACTTATGCATAATGCCGAGGGAATGGTTTCACTAGTGGAGAAGTGAAGAACCCAAATTTAAAATGCCGAAAATAAGCGTTGAAACAGTATTAAAGAGATATGAGATTTCCAGAAAAAGGCGCCCCAAAATTTGTAGAACCCCGGTTTTTACATATTTAGAATGCTTACCAATGTATTAGACCACACCTGAAGTGGATAAGCCGAATACGCCGACTTTATGCAAAAAAAAAAATGATGATTTGGTAGTTTCTGTCGTGCACGGAAAATCAAAGCATGATTTACAATGGGGAACGTTTACAATAGCAGGCAAGTACAAACCAAGGTTTGCGGTTTTGTTTGTACCTGTTTAAGTTAACCAATAAACCTTTGAAACGTTCCCGGTAGGTGGACTACAACCGAACCAGAAAAATTTGAGAGAAATTTATAACCTAAAAAAAAATGCAACAAATTTGGTACAATAACTTTAATTTCACTAAAAACTTGTTTTAGTTAATGTACGAAAGACACAGTTGACTAATATGCCCTTATATGAATAATAACTGCCGGTAATACCACAACATCCGTAAAGTACAAAATATTCGACTACGCTTTTGCGGCTGCAGCGATCTGTAAATCACACACACACACATACCCTACAGCACGTTGGTATGTGTAATAATATGCTACCTCCCAAAATGAATGGAATAAAACCCATAAATGAAAAGAGACCAAAACCATAGGGGAATAATAATTACAGTTAATAAAGTTTTGCCATGATTCAATGATGCACAAGGTCGACAATTAACTGTGCTGAATAAGCTTTATTTACGCAAAAGACGTATGCGTGCTGGGTGGGCAGATTGAAACAGGATTAGAACTGGTTTTTTTTTTTTTACAGTTAACTAACAAAATAAAAATTCTTAACCTACGGAAAAACGCACAATTTGTATGTATATTATACATTAAAATGTTAACTGCATTTGATTAGTATTTTAAATTTGAAAAGCAAATAACTAGACGAGCAAGAAATTGAAGCCACGGAAATATATTGAAATAGAGGTATAATAGCTGAAAATAAATATTGAACATGAACATAAATGGGCAGGGGCTTGAGGCTAGAGCCAGTATTTACAGAAATAAACCACCACACGACTAGAAGAGGCTATATTAGACCAGTAAAAACACCAATGTTTTTTAAACATTTAGTGCCTTTATCGAAATAGGTCGGTTCTGCCTGTTAAACATGGGCAATTGTATTCTCATCATGGCCTCCGTCAGTCGCAAGGCGACTATGGATAAAGCGCCCCCACATGAGAGTAACAGGTTAGGGGACAGCGAGTCTGTGGCTGAAGGGACCAATCCTAGAGTGGCAGTCTCGGCCACAGGTCCTACATATATGGGATGTCACGCTTACTATCCAAGATCGTGCAGCTTTCTTTTAGCCTCGCTGCTTCGCAAACTGGCTGATGATCTGTTGTTCTCCAAGATCAAGTGTTGCTTCACTGTTCTCCCCCAAAGGTGACGATTGTCAGCAAAGTTTCTCCCAGGACCCAATGTCGATGTGTTCAGGGTACACATATCACGCTTACTAATATCCTGTAGCAGAGAGGGGGTTCGACCAACTTTTCTCTGGCCCGATGTAAGCTCAGCATACATGAGATCTTCGGTAGAGACGGCACAGCCTCCATTCGACGGACCTGGCCCAGCCATCGGAGTCTGCGTTGATGTATAGATGGTGGGGATTCCAATTCGAGTCAGGAGCTATGAATTTGGCATCATGTCCTTCCAGGGACACCCAGAATGCGTCTAATAAAGCCGCAGCAGAGCAAGCTGTTTGAGTTTCTTCTCATGCCTAGAGTATGTAGTCCAAGTCTCACTACCATACAGTAAAGTGCTGATGATGCAGGCGATGTAAACTGCTGCCTTTGTCTTAATGAGACAGCTTCGGATTTTCCCACCACACTCGTTGTAAGCCGGGCAAGAGTAGGTGCAGCTTTACCAATGCGTTTGACGCTTTCTGCATCGAGAGCCAGAACCTTCACTTATGGTGGACCCTAGTAGGTGAGTCCTGAACAACCTCAATTGTGTAATTGTCGATTGTGATTACAGGTGGTTCTTGAGCATCTTGGGCAAGGACATAGTCTTCTTCAAACTGATGACAATTCCGAAGTCCTTACAGGCTTATGAGAAGCATCTATGAGCAGCTGAAGTTCCTGCTGAATGTGAAGTACTGGCAGCAAATCATCAGGAACACATGTCACGAAGCACTATCTGACGAACCTTGGTCTTAGCTCTATGCGTGCAGGATTGAAGGCCGACCCTCATCATGTGGGGCATTTAGATGCCTTCTGTGGCTGTACCGAATTCTTGCTTCAGAAGTACTGCAAAGAATAGCCCAAAGAGCTTTTGGGGCCAAAACACGTCCTTGCTTAACTCCACTGCGAATGTCAAACGGCTCTGATAGCTGCCGTCAAACTGTTACAGTTGCTTTCATGTCGGTGTGGAAAGATCTAATGATGCTCAAAGCCTTTGGTGGACAGCCGATATTCTGGAGGATTTGGAACAGCCATTTCCTGCTAACCAGGTCAAAGGCTTGGTCAGGTCTTGAAAGCAATGTAGAGTGTCTTCTGTTTGTTCTCTGCACTTCTCTGTAGTTGGCGTATGGAGAAGATCATATCGATCGTCGATCTGCCGCAGAAATCCGCACTGAGACCAGGATACACCCTTTTCAGCCAGGACTTGAAGACGCATCAACGCAACACGGGCAAAAAAACCTTGGCCGACAATACTAAGGAGGGAAATACCACTGTAATTGTTGCAATCACTTCTTCACCTTTTTCTTGTAGAGGGTGAGGATCTTTGAGTCGCGCCTGTCGCCTGTGGGTCCATCTCCTTGCTCCCAGCCATTGACAGAGAACTCATGTAGTGGTTACGCATAGAGCTTTTTACATCATTTTTATCAGTCTGTTTGGTATTCCTTCATTCCCCGGGGCTTTTCTGGATGATAGACTGTTGATGGCCATGTCAAGTTTATCCACTGTAGTACACTCTAGGGCAGCCATGGTAGGAAACCTTTATCTTTGTCAATGGCTGAGGTTGTGACATCCTTTTCCTGTATGTAGAGCTCAGAAGTGTTCCACCCAGCGCTCATCTGCTTACTTCTGTCCTGTGAGACTTCACCACTGGATGACTTGAGGGTGTTTTCACTGAGATGGCCCGACGCCTCTTTATTCCATCATACATACTCTGATGTTACCCGTTGCAGAAGCGGTTTGTATTATCTTCGCTTAACTCCAGCCAGTATTCCATTGGCACCCTGCCTTGCCTTCCGCTGAACTCACTTCTAGCTGCTTGAATCAACGCTCAGTTTGTGTGTGGAAGGTGAATTCTTATACTCCCTGAACGCTGCTCTTTTGGCTTCAATGACTGTAGTTAGTAGCCTGACTTGGCCTCAAACCAATCGTTGTTTCTGCTTGGATTTTCTTCCAAGATACGAATGCTGAGCCGGAATTGTCTCCACCAAGATGAGTCCATTTTTCGGTTGCAGTATAACTGATGGACCAGCCAAGCCCAAGGATGCATGATATGGAAAAACAGCAAAAATGTCAACCTGTCGCTTTAGCTGATCGTGATGGGATTGGATGCCGTGGTTTCAAGCTTCGTTTGAGAGCGGGTAGGTGAATCCTAGTTGGTTTTTGCAGGAATCTTACAGCGACAAGGGCATTGATCTGTATCACAGTCTGCCACTATGTAAGACCCAGTGAGGTGATTGGCATCCATTGATGAAAGATCGCCTTGTGATGATCAGGGTCAAGTTGGGCCAATTGTTCTCTGATAGCAGTTTTTTTAATACTATGGGCATAAACGATTCGAGGAAGGAAGGATGGATTAGCGGGACAACAAAAGAGTTCACCGTATGATGTTAACTGGTCTATTAAAAAAAATCCTGCCATAAATCTTAAAGGCAGTATGATACGAAACTGATCAGGCACGTGTCCTCGTACGGGCTTGTGATGAAAATTGTTTACCACTAAGTTGCAAAAACAGGTGGAAAAACCAGGGGGGTGAATACCAATTTTCAAAACCAGTCGTCCGTGTTGGGCGCTGACATTTTGAAATATTGCAACAGGACACATAATTATTATTTGTTGGCTGCTTTGTATCACACATAATGTCCATTCGATACAAACAACCGGCCAAAATATCAGTTGCGGGATGTTGGGTGCTATTGGGTGGTTAAATTTCTGGTCTACCTGGCCACACAACGAAATTGAAATGACACGTCAGTCGTTTGATTTAAATAAAACCGCCTCAATGAATTTACATTTTTCACCTAAGAGCGACATTTGCATTATGGAAAGAAGCAAAAAAAAGGTATTTTGAGCCCCAATGATCCAGGTGCCCTATTATTACAACATGGCCACCTCTAACACAATACACAATTTGTATCCCACTACCCGATTAGTGATAATGCCAAAGCTGGCAACCCACAGTATGTGGAAGAAGCGGAGGCCGCCATTGCTTTATTGGTGTGGTCTATACTCTATGTTTTCTATGCGAGACGATGAATTTCTAAAGATGACGTAACGCTTTTACCTCTCTATCTATAGAAAACTCTTGGTGAACACTTATAAATAGGATATATTCGGTTTACAACAATAAACAACATGGGGATCGCAAAACCAATGCTTGCGATGGCAATGATTATGTTCAAGTGGCAGTTGATGACGAGTTCTAAACTGGAAAACAGAATCCTAATCATGTTACAAGGTTATGGTCCAGCAATATAGTCTTTGTCTTTGAGTAGTTTGCTACTCATCATGACACTGAAAGCAAGCAAAATGAATGAGATCGACAAATTATGCTGCAACGCAATTATCTTGAGTTGAATTATGTTTATGAAGAAATAATATTAAATGTCGCTTGGTGAGATGGCAGGTCGCGACCACACGTTTCGATAGTGGAGTGGATTCAAACCGCTATATTGTGATTAAAGTTACTCTCATTGACTAAAATCGCTGAGGTTGTACACACTACCATTGGAACAAAAATTTGAATAATTTTTAAACGGGATGAGGATTTTGCTACCTTGAAAATAAAAGGGGAAACAGTACGTTCACCGAGATTTCTTGGCCTTCCTATGGATAATTGCAACAGTTTGTGAAAAAAAAAACAGGCCTTCGACCCGGTAGGATTGACATCCAGCATCGGCAATACTGTCCTCGCCTTTTGTTAAAAAAAACGCTTGGTTTAGATAAGGTGATTTTGGTTCTCCCGTTGAGCAGAGTCTGTCTGTTTGTTACGATAACAATGAAATCGTCCCGAACCCGATGAAGAAACACAACAGCTAGTCCAGTGCCCAACGCAAGTTTGATTAGTATCAAAAAATTCGTCTACTTGAAGAAATATGTTCAGACGGACTCACCACAAACGCAAGAAGAAAGAATGATTAGAGATCGTGCCCGAGGAGGGAGAAATTCTCCCCAAAAAAAACCTTGGAAACAGCCCCAACCTTAGAGGCCATCCCCCCAAACATCGGTTTATAAAACGCCCGTGGGGAAGATCCTGGTTAGTTCCTTTCAGGAATTTTTGAGCCGCGGTGGACTCCTGGATTGTGGTTACTGGTCTACGAGTACGACACCCTTGCTTTGCTGACCCGAACTGTGTTTTTAGAGGTATTTTAATTTAGTTAATTTGGCTACTACAATATGCGAACCCGCGATGAAATTCTTAACTGTAACCTAAATCTATTGCTGATGCTAACAAAATCCGATTTACACTCTATAAAAGTCGCGAACCTACTCCATTTTATACTGTGTGAATGTTTTTTTACGTGTAACTAGATTTTTCTTAATTATAAACGATCTGCGTCGCAGACCGATAGGCCCCGTGTAAAAGAGGGCAGGGCTTGAAGATATGAGGGACATTATGGGGTAAATAATATAAAGTAAAAAACAAGAGTAGGAGAGTAGGGGAGAAGGAGAAAACAGTTAAAAAAGAGTCTTTTACGGAATAAACTGCCAAATATATGATATTGAGGTTTATTCCCGTTTAAAAAGCCCCCCCCACCCCCCCAAAATCATAGTTTTGTAGTTGGCGGAATTTCCTCCATGTGAGTGCAGGGGTGCCTGGTGTGTGTGTGGTCGTGTATGTTGTGTCTTGTAGTGTGTGGTGTGGTGTACTTACTTTTTTTTACTTCATTAAAACGGTGGTTTTTTTTTTTACCCGAACGTTTACAAATTAAACAATTTTTAGCAGCTATGCTTTCAGATCCGGCCAATTGACTTTATCTTACTACTAGTGTACCGCAAGCCATGAGGTGTTTGATCTTATATATTATATTCTTATTATATATATATATATATATAATATATTATATATATATATATATATATATATATAAATTACATGGATGAACCTGCTGGAACGGTAGTTGTTACTCGGATTTTCACGCTTGTGCGATCAACAGACAACTGGCTGCTATGCGGTGGATGCGGCGAATATATAGACGGTTTTGCGGACGTCGTAGGGAGAAGTGTGGTGGGAGGGGGCATGCGATGGAACGATGACCAAATTGCGGACGGCGGAGAGGTATGGTAGTCGTATATCCTAGGTGATGCTGGAGTGGTTTGCCTAAGTCGAATTTGTTCTCGTGGCGGCATGGGATATCAGTTCGGGTAGCTTGTTGAGTAGTCTGCGTTTGTCGGAATTGATGATAGCCAGCTCTGGTGAGGGCAGAGGTCGAATTTCTTGGTCCGATGGAGTAACAGGCGGGCCGCGATACGATTGACCATGTGTGTCGTAGGGTTGGTTGTTATTCTTGAGCTGCCACAAGTCTTGGAAGGTCGGTGCTGTTCTGGTGCTTTGCATTTCTGAAGGATGTATTGTGGTTGTTGAATCAGTCTGAAAGGGGGTTACGTCAGTCCGATGTAAAGTTGGGTTAAGTCCTGTTCGCTATTTGACTTCGGCCGCCTGTAGAGATGTTAGGTTTCAAACAGTTCCTTGCAGTGGGCACAGGCCTTGGTGCGGCAGTTGCATCCATGTTGTGTAGTTGGTATCCTTTGCGCGATACTTCTTGTTGTGGGTTTTGATGATGCTGGCGACGTTGGGCATGCCGCTGTAGCTGATCTTGACGGTGTTCCTGTTGAATATCTTGTTGAGTTTGGATCCCGTTGGGAAATGTTTGTCGATGAGCTTTGATGAACGATCGCCGATGTGCTGGAGAGTTCTTGTGAACGGCGGGTTAACCAGATGAGTTCCGTTTACGTTTGCGGGTCGTTCCGGTTGCACGGTTATCGGTATGTGAGTCCTCGTTGGAGCCAATGGTTTTCAGAGCGGCGTTGTAGAATGCTGAGGCGTTTTGAAGGTATCGCTGTTGTATGAAATATATGAAATACGTCTGCCTGATGGGGTGGTGGTTCTTGGATGTTTGGTGGGTGGTTGGAGAGCGGGTGGATGTTGCTGGTCGTAGTGGGGTTGCGGTATGGGTAGGATATGCAGTTGTCCAAGTGCGATGAGGTCGAGGAAGAGTGGTGACTTTAGGTGTCAGTCGATGGTGATGTTGAGGCCGAAATCTTTGAATGTCTCTTATGATGTCTGCCTGATTCTGTCGGATGCGGGGCCAGAGTTCTGTTTTTAAACTGCTAAGCCGTAGTCTCTGTAGAGTCCAATTTACCCCTGTCGGAACTTTTGGATAGTATGTTGAGGATGTACAAGCCCGATGAGGTCACAAACTTCAGTGCCGTCGTAGCTGCCATGGTGACGTGAACAGGTCGTGACGACGCAAGTCATTATTTCTCTTTGGTTTACGAAACAAGGCATTATTCTCTTTGGTGACACAACTCTTAATTTCTCTTTTTCTTCCAAGGGTTGCATCCGTCGAATAGAAGCGACTTCCTGGATGGAGGATGATGTCGATTGTCTGCCTGGAGATGGTGCGACGTATTTCTTGGCGAAACGTCAGTGCTTCTTGAGTAGGTCTCGTGATGGATGGGTAAAAGTCGACTGATGTCGAAGCTGATGACGTGAGCTTGTCTTGTCTTCAAGTGTTCTGAACCATTTAAACTGAGGTCGGTTGCAGCCACTGGTGACTGAAGTTTGCAGATCTGCTGTGCTGGTTGTTCTGTCGAGAAGGATGTACTAATGAGTCCGATTTCGCTTTGGCCGGGTTTATGAGTCTGATGGGAACGTGTTGGCAAAATTCTCTTGTGGTCTTTAAGCGTGCTGAATGCTTGTTCTTTTTGCCATGGTGTCCATTCTATCTGCGGTGCCAAGTTCTTCTGCGATGTTCCTGGCTTCGGTGTTGATCTGTTCGGTAGTTGATGTTCCGCGGTTGATAGGTCTAGTGATATCTCTCGTAGGAGCTTTTCGTGCAGGGGTGTTGCGCACTTTGTACAGGTTGCGTGTCTTGTCGGCGGTGATGTACATTGCGTCGGAGGTCTTTATGGATTGATGTACTGCTTAGTTGTTGGAATTCGTCGCTGTAGGTGAAATGTTATGCTGTCATGAGGTTATACATGTCTTCTTCGAAGTGGTTTCAGTTCCGCGATTTGTGGCGGGCACGCGGCTCTTAAGTCAATAGTGCCGGCCCCCCCGTCGTCGTAGTCGTAGCTGTCTTTCTTCGTTCTTCAGGAAGAATAGTGCTTTCCATCTCATGCGTGTGAGGAGGACTTCAACGTTCTCGATGACTTTTTCTATACGAGTTCGCGGTGGTATGGGTGATGATTATGAATAGTGTTTTAAGGTTAGCCTGCGTGGGGTGTTCCACTAACTTCTCTCTACGACGTCCGCAACATCGCCATATATTCTCCGCATCCACCGAATAGCGCCAGTTGTCTGATGATCGAACAAGCGTGAAACTCCGAGTAGTAGTAACAATGACCGTCAAGCGGTGAATCAAAATTATCTCGCTCTGCTTTCAAGCATTGACCCATCTTGCATGAAGATAGTATCCTCGCTCTAGTATTATATATAATTTATATATATATTATATATATTATATATATATATATATCTATTAGAATAAATTAAAGTTATATTTAATGCATTGCTCTCCGTGAAGGCAATTAGTGTAGTGATAAGGTTAGGACTTGTAATCTAAAGAACTTTCGAATCTAGTTAAGGTACATGATTAAGTTAATTCCGTGATGATGAATTTATTTGTGACTTTAGAATGTGTACATTATTACCATATAAAACAAAAGTTTATTAATGGTTTAAATTTAAAATTTTCTTCCACGTTTCCCTTTGTTTATTGCTTTTTCTGTAAATGTGGCAGAAATATAACTTTTTACAACCCAGTGGTAACGTAAATAAACGTTTGTATGATGCCATAAGCACAACGTGACAATTTGGTCAGGGATTGTAATAACGTTTTAATTCTTAATTATTGTTAAAAACAAGGCAAAAACCAACATAAAGTGAAGATGAGATTTTACGCCCGGTATTTACGTTCCCTGTCATGGTTTCGTATTTTTACGGCTCCAGTTATTTTACGTTTCTGCACGTTGTGAGTCCCAGTTGCCAAGTCAAATCCCTGTGTTTAAGGTTATTTTAAACAGGTAGGAATGTTCTACAACATGCGCGAATGTCGTCGGTACTAGAGTCGGTGACTAGAATTTTTTACAGGCTTCAATAGAGTGTGTGGGGATCATATATCATACCCAAAACACATTTTCTAAATACATTGGTGCCAAGGAATTGGATATTACTAGATCATAGTGTAACTTGGTTGAGCCACTTATCACATCGATCACAGCACAAATCCTTATGGCATGTCATAATCGGAAAGGCCTAGTGCTGAGCAACGCTGAACCAGTAACCAATGGTTACTAACTCGCACTATATCAGCGAATATCTATGATACTGAGGTATAAAATAGCGTCGTCGAAACAAATAATGGAGTAATCGTCAGCATCTAAATAAAAATGTTCCTTTATTGATTCCAAGATTTTGTTTATTTTTTTTCATTTTTTTTACTTTTGACAGAGATATCTTTCTTTTTGTGGTGCACCAATCAGGAACGCTGTCGACATTTGAAATTTGTACAGACGTGAGGTACTTGTACAGTTTGTGTGAATAAATTAAAAATACTTTAAACAGCTTGTTTAAATAACAATAATAATGATGAATGTTTGTTTTCAGTAGGTAGTCCAAAACCCTAAATGCGAATTGCATGATTATATTAACTTGTTTTAATTGAAAATGATGTCGCCTCAAAATGGCCCAAATCGGGCTAAATGAATGTCAAAACAGTTTAAAATCATATTTGACTGTCAAGTTATTTTTTTATAAAACAAAAATATCGATTTGTGATCACTTATATTTAAAACAATGATTTTTTTCTATATCTAAGGTATTGTAAAAAATATTAAAATTTTCTCAGTCAATCAATTTTTTTTCAACAAAACTAGGTTCATCATAGATTTTAGGTGATAGTGCCCACAATGCTAAAATAAATAAAATACAACTCTGCAGTTTATCAGAAAAAGTAAAGTTTATTAAGATACACCTAAGTTAATCTTAAAATTATCCAAAATCCTGGTATCAGAGAACCGTAGTTTTATATTTTTGGAGTATTAATTGGTTAAATCACATTTTGTACATGAGATGGACAAAAGTTGCTACAATTAAGGTAAAATAATCACATTTAGTTTTTAAAAAAAAGCAAAAAATAAAAAAAATAAAAAAAATAAAAAAAATAAACAATTATATTTAAAAATTGAGTTTTAATTGTACCAAGAAGTTGTTGAATACGTTACGTAATTCTTGTCAAAGTTATGATTATCAAGCAGATGCTGCTTCCAAAATAATGAATTAGTCGCGAAAAAAAATTTGACTTGATTGTCATGTTCCTAAATATGGCGGGTGAAATGAGCTTGCTAATCTATACTATAAAGATCGAACTTCGCCATGTTGTTTTCCCTGGAGGCTGACATGTTGACCCAGGAGGTCGCCATGTTGACCGCCATGTTAGAATGTGTACCGTCTGATTCAGGTGATCCCTTCCCATCGTGTCTTGCGATTGCTTGTTGGGTTTATGTATTCAACATTGTTCAAACTGCTGATAGATGATAATTTTCATTGAAATTGCAAAAAAACGTGTTGTAAACATTAGTTAATGAGTATTGAATTCCGGTGGGGTGACAAAGAGTAAATACGTAAATTTAATTGAAAATGAGGGTACCTTCGTCCCGGGTACGTAGTCATTATTCATGTTCGTGGCTTAATTATGACATTGCTCCAGTGAGTTTGACCTTTGTGCTATTTCAATGTAAAATTATTTATTTCTTGGTGATGAAAAGAGAACAAGAATGCCTACTGAAAACAGTCAAGATTGATTTAGATTACGTATATTAGTTCATTTGAAGACTTCCTAATGACCACCAACGTGTATTCTGGTGCAAAAAATTCGTGACCTTTTGTTTCAGTCAAGACGTTATCGTAATTGGGAGCTATCAGTTAAATGTCATGGTGGTACTGGTATGTACTAATTACTACAGCAAACATTGGTACTTCATGATTAACTGAATTAATGCACATTCAATCTTCTTTGTGTCAATATGTAGCATGAAAGTCCTGGATAAAATACAAACACGACGCCACAAACAAAGTAATAGGAGCCTATTAAATGATCGCCATGAAGGCTGGCATGAAATTTTTCAAAACCGGGGGGGGGGGGGGTTTAAACATGTCAAACATGATAGAGTGTACGTAATCCTACCTGTCATTACCGGTTCATGTATTGTGTAAAAGGGGCTGAGTTTCATTTTGGTCATATTTTACTCAAAAAGTTCTGCAAAATAAAGACACTAACAGAAAAAACACCAGCAGGAAAAAAAACATCTCATGTTGTATTTTTTAAACAATAATCTGGTTCTTGCAACATGGCTGCAAAATTGTTACTCTATTGTTTTTACAATGGTGACATTCAACGTGAAATGCGGTGTACATGGTGTATAAAATTGCACAATTAGTCAATAACACTGTAAATATTACAGCAATTTACAGCAAAATACTGTAGAATAATTAGAAAACTACAGTATTTGGCTGTAATTTGGAAATAAAGCAAAATACTGTACTATATAGCATGAATGATAACATTAATTTTCAATTATACAATTAAAGAGTATATGCCAACTTGAAATATTGATATGCCTGGGGTGGGTCTCAAGTTTGGTTTGGGTAGGGACGGACGCGTAGTATACGTGCCTCCGAAAATCTGGAATTAGGGTCCATATCTATAGTGATTTTTGCCGAAAAAAGGACCATGCATAGCCATACATGCAGAGATTTAACCGTGACAATTTTGCCATTTTTCTTCAAATTTTGACCTTTTACACAAATTTGGGAAATTAGGGCTTAAATTGTCATCATAATCGTTAATCATATATTTTGATGCAATAATTGCAGATCTTTCGTTTCAGTCATTAATTAATTTATTCATGTTGGTCGGGCGTTAAATTCATCACAAACCTCTTTATTATGGAATGCAAGAACTGATCGGACACTCGCGTCCATGGAAATAATTATGTTTGTACTATATGCGCAAGAAAGGCTGTCGAGGTTGAATGATAATTAGGCCTAAAATGTGGTATAGTCAGTGTGTGAAGGCAATTCCGATGATGATGTACACTCAACAGGATTTTTGCTAATTGTCTAGCTTAAAATTTCCGTACAACACCAATAAAATATATATATTTTCGGAATATTTTGCCGTTGTTTATAAATTGCGAAAAAAACATTTCAGACACGTATAGGCCTACCAACAGTGCCGGCTCAAGAAAGGGGTCAAATCGAGTAAAAAGGGAATAATTTTGGTCGCATTAAATACGTAAAATAAAAATCAATCGATTACAGTCATGCATGACTTATGATGTAAGTGAAGTAGGTCTATGAATGTTAATTGTTATGAAGAATGACTTGCATTGTTTTGACTCTTTAAATCGGCAATTTAAAAACTAGGTTCATCGTAGACATGACAGAGTAAACTTTTAGGATCATTCAAAAGTCCGTTCAAAAGGTGTTTCAGTCCAGTGCCATCGTGCGTTTTGTTTGAATGATATGTTCATCTTTGTCCTATATAACCATGGTCAACCCCAAACATCTTTTTATTAAATCCGTTCTCTCTGAGATGAATAAACCTTACAATATTTAACAAATTGGTCCATGCAGTGGCGAGCCTAGCTTGAGATGTTGCTCCCTGACAGTGGCAGCGCCAGGAGGAGCATTGGGGTGTCCCAGCCCCCCTCCCCACCAGAAGAAAAATCTCTTCCAGAAAAAAAGTCTGGAGCCGGCACTGCCAGGGGAACGGATACAGAATGGCACCAGGGGCAAAGGTATAAAAGAATACCGTGCACCATCTCAGGTTCTATAAGCTCTGTGCCCGGAAGGAGCAAAAATTTGCACAAATATTATTTTGGTTATAATTTCAGTTTGAAAATATCTTTCAAATAACTATTTTGTTTGTATTTTGCACGGAGCGCACTTAAAAATTGAACATACGCGTCACCATCTAAATGGACCTCCCCCCTCAACCCCTTGGACGTCGACATGTTTAATAAGGGAGTATAGCGTAGTCCATCTATGGGTGCTGGTCCTCTCGGCACCCTTAGAGAAGGTACCCATACAGGACACATGGCCCAGTGACCGTAGGCACAGTTCTGAGGGGCAATGCAACAGCGCGTTCAGCTAGGGGGAAAGTCAGCCCGGTCCGGGAAGAATTCGTCCCGATTGGAGGGTAGCGCCCCAAAACGACTGATTGTTTTTAATGATTTCCCATCAAAATGTGACAAGTCACGATTTTACCTCAACTTTCTTCCCAAGAGGGCCGCCACTGAGGGGTCTTTTGGAGTGCGTGCACGTACATTGGTAGCAAATGTTCACCTGGTCGGCTTCGTAGCTCATGTTGAGATGGGGGCCTAAATCTTGACAGCTATAGCTTGACCTAACACATTTGAGGAATACAAAAGGCAAATAAAGGAGAAGGCTTGGAGAAAATGTCTCTGAAGTTATGTGAGAGTGATCAACCCGTTTAGTGACCGCTCCCATTCAAACCAGCTAGCGGTTGCCCGCGCGAAGCGCGGGCAACCGCTAGTAATGATAATTTGCCAATTGTCCTCCAGAAATAGTACAAGCACAAGAACGTCTAAATGGCTGCAAAATGGTCCCTAACTGAATTGTACGGGTTTATCAGGGTCTATTCTAAATGAATGGATGGCGGCCGAGCAGTGAAGACGTGGGTGGTGTGAGCTGCGAGCCTTTCTAGATTTTTTAAAATGATTTGGGACTTGAAATGATGCCGAAGTGCAAATATTCTGAACATGCCGTTGAGATTCTGATCCCAGGTTGTGTGATCGAGTAGAAAAGGCCCACCGCTCACTCGGGCTTGCCACTCTATCGCACCGCGTTAGGTTTTCTGGAGTTTAAACGCGGCGCGAGTCGAGGTTTTTTTTTCATCCTTTTTTTCCCCTGTCTTGTCTTGTGTGTGTGTTGTGTTGTGTTTTTTGTAAAAAAATATTCCATCGGGAGTCTTGATTGATGCTGCATTGCAGAATATTTGTGCATCAGGTATTATGTTTTTTGAAATCATTATGGTTCTCTCTAAATACGGCAAAGAAAGGTAGTGTTTTTGTTAATAATCTTTTTGTGTTAACTATGAACATGGGTAATTATATGCATGGAAGACAAGTGGTTGAGTTCTCAACAGGTCTGTTTTGACAGTCGTGTGCATTGTGTTCACTTATTTGGTGCTGGAATGTGCGGTATTCATGTCAATATGATTAGGTTATTGACATCGGGGGGTACCCTTTATTCAGAACACCCACTACTCAGAAGACCCACTATTCAGAAAACCCGTTACTTTTTTATTAAAAGGGCCCACTATTCAGAATTTTCGGAGTAGCGGGCTTTATGAGTAACGGGTTTTCTGAGTAGCGGGTCCTTTTTGCCATTTTATTTTAAAAAGTCCATAGTCAGAATTTTCAGGGTAACAGACTTAAAAGCAGCCTTGCTTTATAATAACACCAGCTTCCTTAGTTTTGTTTTCCTTGTTTTAGTTTTCCTTTTGTTTTGGATCGTTTTATTGCGATTTTAAAAAGGTCCAATAATTTTATTTTGCGAGTTTCTTTTCGTCTCTTCCCCCCTCCTCTTTCCACCTTTCTCTTTATGTTTCTATTTATTTTCACATGCGATATAAAAAAAAATGATTCCCCCTGGGCCTTAGCACGGCGCCCATGCAACCCCTCCCCCACCCCACCACCACCACCCACCCACCCACCCACTCCAGGGCCTTAGGCCGGCGGTCATGCAATGCAAAACCGTATATGAAAATGGGCTCAGAAATCTATTTCATACCATGATTATTCGATTTTTGCACAGTGAATGGTACTGTTCGAAAGTGCGTTCGATTTGTCATAAAAAGGGATTTTGTAATTAGAATCGGAATACCTGATTGTAATTTAACGGCGGAATTGGAAACGCAATTTTTGTCCGTTTATTGTGAAGCTGGTTGAACCACAACCCGATAAACTATGTATAATACGTTTTCTCTGGATACACATAGTTTTTTCTTGATAAACAGTTTTTCTCTTGATAAACATTGTTTTTTCTCGAAAAACATAGTTTATCAAGAGAAAAACGGTTTTTCATTTTGAAAAACACGGTTTATCGAATTGATAAGCATAGTTTCAAAAAAACTTATTTAATCTATAGATAAACTAAGTTTTATTAGATAAATTTCGTTTTTCCCCTGATAAACTCATTAATAAGCATTTTTGTTTAAGAACAACTATGTAAAAATTGTTTTTTCTTGAGGGGTGAGGGGTTATCTATAAAAAACTTAGTTTATCGATAGAAAAACCGCCTTTATCGCCTTTGTCTAGGAAAACAGCAAGAGAAAATTCTTGTTTTTAGAAAAAAATCTATGTTTATCTAAACAAAACTAATTATCAAGAGAGGAATAACATGTTATCTAGAGAGGAAAGGGTGAAAACTATGTTTATCAGAAAAACCGTTGGTGTATCTAGATAAACTTAGATTATCGAGAAAAATGCGTTTATCTAGAAAAAAAAAATAGTTTTTCTCTTGATAAAATATGCTAATCTGAAAAAAAACCCAGTATATCAAGATAGAAAACTGTTTATCTAGAAAAACTTAGAGAAAAATATGTTTATCTAGCAAAAATAGTTTATCAGAGAGGAATACTACATTATCTAGAAAAAAAACTGTTTATTTAGGAAAACAGTTTTTTATCAATAATATAAACTATGTTTAGTTAGAAAAAACATTAGTTTTCAAAATGGAAGAGCCATGTTATCTAGAAAACCCGCGTTTATCTAGGTAAACATATAGAGCATCAGCCCAGAAGGTTTTGGTTAGACGAACGAGATACCAATATCTGAACACGGGAAAATTCAGAGAAAAATATAACTTTTGAAAATATGAAAGTTTTTTTTTTTTTTTTTTTTTTTTTTTTTTTTTTTTTTTTTTTTTTTTTTTTTTTTTTTTTTTAGTTCTCTTTAGTTCTCTTGATAAATTAAGTTTATCTAGATAAACTTTGTTTTCTCTTGATAAACATTTTTTTCTCTTAATAAAGTTAGTTCATCTAATTTAAAATAGTTTTGTTTTGTCTCGCCTGAACTTTGTTCGGAAGAAACTAAGTAATCATTTTTTCTGTCTGTATGTATGTCTGTCTGTCTGTCCGTCTGTGTAAACTGCTTGTGTACGACGTATCTGGAGTTCCGTAAGGGTTACATTGATGTAACTTGGTGGAAAGAAGCGGGTTGATGAGTTCTTGACCTGATGAGATTTGGGGCGTAAAATAGGCTAATTAATTATCTAATTTGCATTACGACATGTTCCACCAGGCTTGTGTACAATAACATCATAGCCATCTACAGTATTAATTACAGGTGACTATCTTTGGAATTAAGAGTGCTCAATCCCACTATAGGAGAGCGAGGTTATATTACGCCACCACTACTCGTAGTGGTTGAGCACTCTCGACTATTGGAAAAGTACAGACCAAGTGATGGAAAGCCTCAGTCGTGCACCATGGCATGTATATCCATACATGTCTACTGGTTAACCGACTGTGAGTGATCTAACGGTGAAGATCGGTACCAGTGATTTCATAAGTGAGGGTTATACCGTGTGAAACTCAGAGTAACGGTTGCCTTTCCAGAGGTCTTACTTTAAATTTATTTTACGCTCTCGGTAATGGGATGGAGCACTCTTATCCAACGCTAGTCACCTGTAAATATACTGTTTTACTATGAGTTTATATTATAATAGAGTGAGTGAGTCAGTGGGTGTTGGTCGATGTGCAATCGCGCGTGCATCTGTCGTGTAGAGAGCGTCACGTGCGTCTGCGTGGTATGTTGAAGGGTTGGAGTTATATGGTTTTTTCTTTGCGTAATAACATGTCTAAACAGTGATTGCAGTTACAAATACAAAATTGAGATTCTCAACGTAGTCAATGTCCTTTCAATTAAGCTCAAGAATATCTAGAGTAAAGTATTCCAATTATACAAAAAAATTAGCCATGGGAAAATACTAAACACCCACTGTTCAGTTGCATTTATTTCCCCCAAAAACATAATGTCAGTGAAAATCAAAATGAAAAAAAATCTTACAGAGAACGATAGGATGATGGGTGAGGAGGAGGAGGGACGAGAAGAGGAGGAGGAGAGGGAATGAGGATGAGTGGAGGAGAGAGGAGGAGGAGTGGAGGAGGAGCCGTTATGACGCTAGTCTATCCCTGTTTTTACAATGTGTGCTACCCATTTAATACTGAACATTATTGGTACAATGTAAAGACACATTTTAGCGTTCATCAATGAGACTAAAACGACAATCCACGGTATTCATTTTGTCATCAATACAGATTCTCGATATGCCAACAATAAAATATAGAGGGTAAGAACATTATTTTAATAATATTGGCATATCGCCACGCGCGTTTACGATTTAGAGCAACTATTTCACTGTGATGAAAATTGCAATATAGTAGGATTATAGTGCAATTACTCACTTATAAAAGTTTTCTACACCTAAAACCACGAATAAAGAGTCTGCTTTCGACAAACAATTTAACAATATATGTTAAGAGTCACATAACCATACAGTTAGGCTGAGTGGGTTAGCGGTAATGATGTGTGTTTTTTGTGCTTTATTTTTACAATTAGAATTGTAAGAGACCCTATCACCAATAAAGCTTCGATTTGTTACATTAACGTAATCATTTCAGTGCTCATCTCGGTCATATAGCCAAAATGAATTTATTTTAAATGATTTACCTGTACTAAGTGAACAAGATATATACATTTTTAAAATCGGAGTCAAAGTAGCTTTTCTTGTGTGTATTGTGCCCAATTGGTGTTGATATCTTATCCGTTTTCTTTTTATAGCCAAAAAACGGAATTTATACGATTTTTTTTCGACTTCGCACACACAATCTTTGTCAAAAGTAGTTGGCACACCTTGTGGAAATCAGCTCTTTTACATTGACATAATTCGGCCATTTTTGAAGGTACGAAATTGAACTTTTTTTGGTATCAAGCTTGAAGTCTTTGCTAATCCCTAAAACCTCCCCATTCCCCACCGATCAATGTTGAGTACTGTTAGGCGCACTGTAACACAATTTCAGATTTCAACTTTGTTCCGGGGGAGAGGGGACGATTTTACTGTACGGTAAGAAAAGTGTGCCAACACTTTTGTCCAAGATTGTAGTCTATATTTTTACATTGCATACATAAAATCATGACTTATAAACATATACTTCTCCTGTATCTATCCAAGTACGAGAACGGGAAATCATGTAGTAAAGAACCTTGTCAGTCTTTGGACTTGCTGAAACGGTAGTTTTCTGGAGTAGACGACTAGTATGCCCGCTAGTATGCAAACTAATACCTCACCTTTTAACTTTTCAGTGATAAATGGTGGGTTTTGGTAGCCATTTTGTAAATTTTGGATCCCTTTGCATTCAAAGCCAGAAAATTAACTAGCATACCAAACGTCTAGAAAGTTGTATCAAACACCTATACTAAACAGGTAGTGAAGTGACTTTTTACAATCCTGGTCCAATTTTGCCCCTTTAGGCTAGATTTTATGATTAATAATTATAGTGTTAATATACTCGATTGCAAAAGTCTGTGTAGAAGAGTAAGTTTAATGTCTGTTAACTGTGGAAAATTACGAATTTATATCTTTTGATATACTTTTAGTGGTATTTTGGCGGCCATTTTGAATTCCATGAATTTTGACCCCTTTGCACACAAAATACAGCAAAGCAACCGCCACATTCGTGATCAGCATAAAATTCAGTCTAGAAACAATGTTCCAAATGCTTCTACTAAAAAATGCCCCATGAAGTTTCTTTTCATGAATTGCGTCTTGTCTTTTTACATATTTTTGTTAGCTGGCGAAATCAAGGAGGAAGTGCATTTTCCATGCTGTGAAATTTATGTAGTAATGGGCTTGGGCGGTAACATTTAATTTAATTTAGAAATCGCTTCTTTTCTGACAAAAAAATTTTTTTTTTTTTTTTTTTTTGCCAACACTTTTGTCCAAGATTGTAGTCTATATTTTTACATTGCATACATAAAATCATGACTTATAAACATATACTTCTCCTGTATCTATCCAAGTACGAGAACGGGAAATCATGTAGTAAAGAACCTTGTCAGTCTTTGGACTTGCTGAAACGGTAGTTTTCGGGAGTAGACGACTAGTATGCCCGCTAGTATGCAAAATAATACCTCAACTTTAACTTTTCTAGTGATAAATGGTGGGTTTTGGTAGCATTGTGTAAAAATTTTAATCCCTTTGCACTCAAAGCCAGAAAATTAACTAGCATACCAAACTATAGAAAGTGGTAATGCAACAACCTATAATAAAAAGGTAGTGCTGAAGTGACTTTTACCAATCCTGGGTTAGACCTATACAATAGGTCTATGGTATTTTAGCGGCATTTTGAATTTGATCACATTTACCCCCTTGGATACAACTCAAGAGTAGAAATTGATTTATAATATACGCACCAATATACTCACCTTAAAGAGACAGTATGTTTAAACACTGAAGTATTGTGGGATTGACGCCTAAAATTAAGTGTTACAGTTTTGTATTATTTTGGCGGCCCGATCTTGAATTTGGTACCAATTTTGCCCCTTTAGGCTAGATTTTATGATTAAATAAATTATTAGTGTTAATATACTCGATTGCAAAAAGTCTTTGTGTAGGAGAGTAAGTTTAATGTCTGTTACCTGTGCTTTTGAATGGAAAATTATTTCGAATTTATATCTTTTTGATATACTTTTAGTGGTATTTTGGGGCCATTTGAATTTCCATGAATTTGACCCCTTTGCTTACAAAAATACAGCCCAAAGGCAACCGCCACCTTCGTATCAGCATTAAAATTCGTATATGAAACAATGTTCCAAATGCTTCTACTAAAAAATGCCCCATGAAGTTTATTTTCATCGAATTGCGTCTTGTATTTTACATATTTTTGTGCTGGGCGATCAAGGAGGGAAAGTGCATTTTCCATGCTGTGAAATTTATGTCAGTAAGGGCTGGGCGGGTCACATTAATTTAATGTAGAAATCGTCTTTTCTGTTCTGACAAAAAAGCATTGTGGCATTTTCGTTCGCTGGTATAGTTTACGAGACAATAACCAAGCAAACATTGCAAATATATAGAATTTGGAAATTGGGGGCGCTCCACAAAAAATGTGCCATCATTGGGCCTTAGAGGATTTGTAGTTACAAACTAAATTATGCAAACTGTTAATATTGGTGTTTCTTTTGTTTTGTTTTCATTTTGCATTAGTTTGTTCTTTTTCACCACGGGTTTTCTTAGATCTAAATAAAAAAAATTCTGAAACGTTCTGTTAGGGCCATAACTTGTAAATATTGAAACAAAAGAGTAGTATATTAACAGAAAACACCGCGCCCACAAATCGTTTACATTGGTTGGTGAGTAGGCAACTACTGCGCATGCTTTAGTAATAAATCGAGAAATTTAAAACTAATTATATTCAAATTGGCTATCAATGCATCTCTTTGCCACCTAACGATAAAACAACGCGCTGGTTCTGATTGCGGTATTCATTCGGTCGTTGCCGGCCGCGAAACATCAATTCACAGCAAGGCCACTACAAGGGCTACCTAACTGCGTTACAGCCGATATTAATCACCACTGTTAAGCTTAAAGGTTAAGCATAACTGAAAATCACCTGCAAGTGATAAAGTTAATTATTCGTACCGGTGACTTTTTACTTGCTTTAGAATTATGATTTATTTATTATCTATTTACTTAATTTTGATTACTTATTGTTATTTTAATTGACAAAAATTCAGCCATTGCAATGCTAGTTCGTATCTATATTCAAAAAGTAGTAAAACTACTGCAAAGATGAACTTTTACTCGAAGAGGAATCGTTGCTTGTTTATTCAACATTAGTTTATGTGTCATTTACGGCCACCACTGTAATTGACTGTTGTTGTTGTCTGTTATGAAAAAAGGGGACCAAAGTGATATGGCACCATGAGGTTACAAGTGGTTGCTCTTGTGGCTATCCTGTTTTGGGAATTGACTATCATAGGTAGGTCTTAAAGGAAAATATGCGCTAATTCCAAACAACGGACCTTGTTGATATAAGTATATTATCTAGTTATGGCAATCACTTGAAAACAACAAACCAAACAAAACAAAAGAACGCCAATTTCTGCCTTTGTTGATATGTCATTCTGCTCAATGTTAAACGACATGGATGTACATTTGAAATAAACACAAATCTGTTATTTGTTTCACAGGGTAATGCGAATGGCCGTATGGTTGAGGTATGAGTTTCAGTCTTTTGATTTTAAATACACTTAAAAAGCATATCAAAAGTGAATAGGTTTTGCATACTTCTGTACAGTGTGAGTCAATAAAAACCCTACATTCAGGAAGATGTTTTCTTCAAACTGGTCAAAAGGTTAAACGTTATTTTTGCTTGAATGGGTGCCTTTGGGTGTTTAAGGGGAAATATAAGGCTATCAGCAGCATTTTATTTGGGTCTTTTGGATTTTTTGAACAAATTCCATTTTGCGCGCGGACCAAAAATTTGTTTGGCCGATTTTAGCCATACAATTGCTCGCGCCGCGCATCGCGTTGAAATATATGCCGAAGCCCGGGTAATTCGCATATATGATGTTTCAAAGTTCGTAAGTGTAAATATAGTCAGGGCTCCAAGCACGTAGAAAGTAGTGCGGAGGTTACCTCGAACATGTGAACTTTTTTGCGACTAACCATAACTGTTTTTTTAAAACCTCAGGATTACGAATCCAGAGGTCGTAAAATTCGCCGGGATTGAAAAAAAGATATCGCATAAAAGTGACGTCTCAAATTTTGGGGGAAAAAATCTGAAATTTTATATTTATTTTCTGTATATTTGAACTAACGTCTGTACAAGCTTCCTATTTCACTTTATTTGGAAGGTATATTGAATTTACCAATTGTGTTAGAGAACTTTTAATTTCATTTTCCTATTGACACCAGGTAAAATAGAGTTTTCAATTGCAATTTTTAAAAACGTTCATTTCTCTGTTTATCCGAGGTCTAAAATACGTATTTTTTCTCTGATAAGACATATTTATTCGAAGTTATTACATTTTTAAACACTTCTCATATACATTTGGAGGTTCTGAGTAAGGAAATATGTTTGAGTTCAAAGTATGTACACCTAAGGTCGTCTATTGGCCAAAATTTGATGACGTCATCAGTTTGACTCCACGTGTAAAAAATATGCAAAAAATTTGTTTTGTTTTATATGATACTTACAGTACTATCGTTTAATGACCAAGGGCATTTAGAACATAAAAATGATATAATTTACCATTGATCTATGAAAGAAAAAAATAAATCTGCATGAGTCTGTACTAACTGCAACTCAAAACTATTTTTCTCGCAATTGTATTTTACAAGTTTTTAGCTTCCACAAGGTTTGTATACTTCACTAGTTTTCTGGAACTGTGAATATATAAAAGGGTTTGGACATAGATTCGAACTTTGGAAGGCTTGATTTAGACCCCCTTTGAGGTACAGATGATGAACTTATGACGTCCACATTTTGCATTAGGAGCCTCTGTTTTATGCAGTAATATCTGAGGCAGACACTACCACAGAAACATACACCACTAATACAATATTTGAGTCTTGGTAAAATAATTATATTTGGGGAAACCAAAAAATTGCGATTTTTACCACAACGCATTCCTATAGGTCCCCAAATTATAGTAAGAGTCCGAATATTGTATCAGTGGAAGGATACCTAATTTACATATATCCAAAATGGCCGCCATTTTTGACACCTTTGCCATTGTTGGTAATAATTCTCTTTCTGGTGGATTCTGATGGGCTTTTAATAACTTTAAGCGCCTAATATGCACATATAAAGGATGAATTCATAATTTTTAATTTCCATGCCTTAATTTGTATCTGATTGCATAAATCCATGACAGGAAAGCAATGTAGTTTTTGCTTGTATTCTGGTTTTGAATATTGTACCAAACATTGGCTTATTTTGGTTGTGACAGCCTTTGAAATTCATAGCATAGCGTAACATAAGAATGCTAGTTGCCTCATAGATCGTAATCCGGCATTTATGATGGAGGGGGGGGGGACACTTAAACATCTATCAGGTCAGGATTTGTGCCAAATGCCACCCCCTTTAAGTAATTGTGCTGACTTGTTACCCAAGACCCCCTTTTTCTTACTTCCTGCTATTAAGCGGTCCCCCTTTTCCTATTTCCAGTCCCAGTTGACCCCTTTTTATTTCAAAAGTCATTGTACCAAAAGACCACTAATTAGTTAAGTGTCCTGTTGGGATTTTTACTTTAAATTTGACAGCTAAAACAATTTCCACTTCCTTCCAATTGGTAACATAGACATGTCTATACCGTAAAAATTCTTACAATACTATAAGTAGTTACAGGCTTTTGCTTTGATTCATTACCCAGGTGACAAGGATGTTTTTGCAGTTGAAACTACTGTTTTGCAGTGTTAAATGTTCTGTACACAATGACCCTCTTTTACCAATTTTTCTACCCAATAACTAATATTACAGTTGGTTATCCAATGGTTCCCTTTTTAAGCTTCATACCCAATGATCCCGTGTTTGTTCAGTTTGTGTACTGATGACCCCCTTTTCTGTAAAAGGGGGGGGATACTCACAACTTTTTACATGGCGGAGGCACATATTCTTCACTCTAAATAGGGAGTGCCCCAGGATCGTCCCTATGCGTATAACCCTCAGTAGATGGCATTTGTCAACTTGAAACATGCATCTACCAATCATTGACCAGATTATTGTTAGAGCTGGTCAGGGTCTTCTTGTAGTATGGTGCTGTCACTGATGATGGAGATTGATAGCTTACATGAAGCAGTCGCCGACGGAGTATGGATGTAAACCAATGATAGATCGTTGATAATTTCAGAAATAGAAAGAGGTCCAAGCATGGTTCCTGGGGTCCAATGATGTTACGGGTTACCCAATCGGAAGATGATCTATTACCAAAGCGGAGCATTTTTTACTCCACAAGGACACATAAAGGTCTATTACGCCGTAACAGTTACGGTGTAGTCTGTGATTTGCCAGGCGCGGTCAAAGGTTTGAAAAAATCCAATTACAGTGGATAAGCCGTTAGTAATCGATGGGATTTGGCCAGATCTTCAGCTGTTTACATTCAGTTGTTTTGGCAGCATCATAACCATTGATCTAAACATAACGTGCATATATAAGTACAATAAACCGATTGTATTGATAGAGGCCATATTCTTATGGTGACCCACACTCCTGAAGTTGATTTATAAGAGCGTGAATGTTGGCAATAACAAAATCGTTGTACTATACGAGTGTCACGAGACTTTTGCAACATCTTCGTCAGAAGTGGTACCATATCGATGGCAGCTACGTTAATTATGCGAGCTGGCAGGGGGTCAGGTCCTGTGCTTTTTTTAATATAATAATAACTGGGCATGGTAGTGTACCTACTGGAGAGGGTCATACAAAATTTATGATGAAAGTGTAAAAATTCAAGAATGAGTTATAATATCTTTGACCATTAAAAAAACGATATCTGGCATTTCTATTTCAAAACCATGCTCCAAATTCAAGACGGGAGCACTTCGGACAGCTTCGAAGATCTTTCTTAGAAGGCTGTCCTATTGCTAAGATGTTAACAAAAACAAATAAATACCGACAGGACCCGTGGGCAATCGCGCGGACGTCGAAAGAGTGAGAGTTTTAGAAATTTACACACTATTTGTGTCGAACATGCAAATCGGATTGACGTCGTCTTAAAACGTCGATCAATTTGCATTTCGACGTATAATTTTATAAAAACCGTCGACCGATTTCGACGTCGCTCTAACGACTATGCCCGCTGGGGAATTCTAATGTCAAAAGCCATACATAATACATTCATTGCACTAATTCATACTAAGTTCTAAGTTTCCATTTTAATTTTTAGAGGAATAAATTGAATAAACATTAATTGGCTCTTGTTGGTTTCTAAAGGTCTCAGCAGGAGGTCAGGGTATCCATCGTGAATTGTAAGCAGTGGTAAACAAATATGCACGATGCGAGTTTAATGATCAAACACACAAACCTTAAGGTATACCTAGTTTCATAATTGTTTGATGGATATAACTAAATGATTACAAGTATATGCTCTCATTAATATAGTTAAAAGATCTTAGGAGGGAAGCAATATTGACCACCATCTTCAATTTTAAGATCAGTAACAAAACAAATGTGCCAGAAATGAGTTTCTAATGCTGATAATAGTATTCTCTTGTATTTAATTACCCGTTATTGTACCGTTTTTGGTCACCTCCATTCCAGCCACCGCCTACTACTGCGAACGCTTCTATGGATTTGTCTTATGCAAGTCTTAGGGGACCAAGCATGGGGAGATGAAACCCCACCAATTTGAACTGTTTTTGCCCAATATTCTCCTTCTTCCCGTTCTGTAAATCACATTCAGGTTGCACATGACTTCTGATGCTTAGAAACTTGAGGCCACTTAATCGCCATGCATCTATTTACTCGGTTTCCAGGAGACTTGGTGGTATTATGTTTCTGCATTGTGGGCAGCAATCCTATCAGCTTTGTCGCCTGTACCTGGCCGGTACCTTGATTTAAAGAGATTAGCACAAGATTTTATGCGATTACAAATTGACTGTCACTATGACTTCTATGCAAATTAACAAAACAATAAGCCAGATATAAGTTTCTAATTGGTCAAAAAACATATATCTTATCCAGCGGTCCTCCTTTACCTTTTTCAGCGACATAGCCTATATAACAAAAATGATATAAGGCGAAAAAAAAACTGTTATAAGAAGGATTTTTTTTCTAAACAACGACTACCAATTGCTTTTGTTATTTATGTTTTTTCCAAACCTGGTTAACGAAATTGGAACTTAAGTTCCTGTCTCTGACAACGTGGTTATGGGTTTATTGGAAGTTATAATGACACTTTAATGGTAATTCAGTAAACTCAAAAGCGTTTATGATTGAAGTTTAACATTCCAAAAGTTAAAACTTACTGCTTTTGATCACCACGCTAACATAAACCACATAAGCAAACTTGTGACTCGTTTCTTTCATACATTTAAAAAGAAAATTATGAACATCTTTAAGATATCTTTTTTTGACTATTGTAAGAAAAAGTTTCAAAAACTTCCAAATTTTTAGAAAAGTTTCAATCTTTAAAACCTTTCAGATCTTTTCATATTACCCAATTTTTTAACATTATAAATGTTGAGCATGGTACAAAACAAAAAGCACAATATCCCCCCCCCCCCCGGAACCAGTAGCTACTACTATGTATCTGGTAGACCTATACATGTATACGGGCAAAATCAGAGGGCAAAACTATATGCTTCTATTTTGACATAAGGTGTCTGCCTACAACTGATCCAATATAGTTATCAATATTCCTATTGGCTTCATTTGCACTGAAAACTAGGTAAAGACACCCTGACCTTACGTGCTTCTACAGGTCTTCAGGGGACGGAAAATATAAAAAACAAAAAATAAACAATAAACAAACAAACAAGACAAACAAAAACAGAATGGCTATCAAAAACAAATGCCATAGCATCACAAAACGTCGTTATTTAATGTTTTTTATTGAATTCTTTGTCCATGGGATATATACAAGGTTATGCCTCTGCCAAGCTTTCGCATACGAAATATGCAAAAATTTGAAAAATTGCTTCATATAGATTTGGCAAATTAATGCAAACGAATTTAAACAGAGTTTTCAATTTCTTCAAATATGAAGTTGAACCCCAAAATCTTGGAACTCCGGAAAAACTTAAGGCCCAATACTATCCTGACACCTGCATTTTCGGTATATAAAGCACTCAGAAGCTACTTATAAGTAGAATTATAACCCCAAAATGGAAAAAAAAGGTTTAAATTGCAGGACATTTTTTATTTTTGCAATTAAAATTTATGTTCAACTTAATTGGTATTTCACTAAATGTAATTTCGCAAATGCAATTTGATTGTTTTCCATTGTAGTGATCTGCTTACGATAGTATGTGATACTTTAACGTAATAAACAACAGAGGGCGTCCAATGTAAAACATGGGACATCATAAATCACATATTTACATAAGAGCACACATCACTGAAGAGTCGAATCAATATCCAAAAGTTGTGGTCACAATCCGGAAAAACTGTGGAAGTATGCAAAGCTTGTGGAGCTCTAAAACTGTTAAAATTTACAATGCGAGAAAAATAAGCTTGACGTGCAATTTTGTAACAGACAATCAAAGCAGATTTATTTTTTCGTTCGCAGATCATGGCAAATTATACATATTAAGGTTCTAAAATTGCGATTGATCTAAGATATTAATGCAAAGTGCATATAAAATGATTTTTAAAATCGATGATATGTACATGTGGAGTCAAATTTTGATGACCGTCAGTCACATGTTTGGCCAATAGAAGACCGAGATGTATGCTATTTTGAAATCAAAAACATAGATTTCCTTACTCAGAACATCAAAATGTATGAAGAAGGTGAAAAATGTGAAATAAATTAGAATTAAAAGATGGCTTATCAGAGAAAAATAGTAAGTATTAGACCTCTGATAAACAGCGAAATTACGTTTTGTAGAAAATTGCAATTGAATACTATTTTGTCATGGTTCAATGGGGAAATAAATGAAACGTTCTCTAACACAAAATGTAACAATCATAGCTCTAAATAAAAGTGAAATAAAAAGTTTATGATATGGTGTGTCTTCACAAAATGCAAGAAAATAAAATAAGAAAATTTCAGATTTTTCACAAATTGATGCGTCATCTTTATTGCGTATTTATTTTTTGCAATCCAGGTGAATTTTTACGACTCTGGATCGTAATACGGGGTGCAGGACTATTCGATATATGGTGGTTGTAAAAAAGGTTCTCTCGAGTTAACCTATCTTAAATTTTAAAGCCTTTTTTAAATGTTGGAGCCCTGACTAATATATAATAATATTCAAGTATGGATGACGAAAATAAAACGTCGCCAACCAAGATGATGAAAGCATAAAACAATTACCGCAAGCATGACAATTACATCACAACTTGTGAAAGAAAATTGGCTCAAAGTTACACACACACATTAAAAAACATAACGGACGATTTAATTTCTATTTTGTTTTTGTTTGGTTTATTGGGGGGGGGGGGGGCTATGCACAGTATGTTTCACACACGTAATTCTTAGCCTCTTGAGTTAAATCTGCATTAAAGGTATTGGTAAAGCTTGAAATAAAATAAGTTCATTTCTGATTGAATATTATACAGAAATCAACTATTCACCCCGTTCAAATGGAATATCAGCAGTCATTACGGTAAATATAGTATTTCAAAAATCATTTTAATGAAAATAACAACCTAGGAATTGGACATTTAAATGAAATAATGGACTTAATTTTTAAGTGCTAAATAGTGGCAAAATGTGTCACGTCAAAAGCTGTCAATTAGGCCTACAACAACGCTTCAGAAATCGTTGATTTAAGCAAAAATAAAGATGGTTTAAAAACTCGATGATTAAACTGTATCTTATAAGGAAATTTAGAAGAACATACGAATGCGAGCTGGTAGAAGCATGGCCATTTGTGTGATTGTTTTCCTGTAAGATAATGTGATTGAAGCAATGCAGCTTACATCTTCACGGCAACAAAGAAAAGAGTCGGTCATTTGTCGCGGAATGCAAGAATGAATTATTGCATGCCGGACGCCAAAACACGCTGGTGAGATGCAATTTTTTCTCGTGAAGTGAGACCTTTTTCAGGGAAGGTGAATGCTACAAAACCGTCCGTTTTTTCACAATCTTTCAACCCATTTCTTACTTACGAAAACCACGACACGCTTAATGTTTAAATGAATAATAAATCTTAAATTTTGGATAGGTAGTTTAAACACATGGACCCGTTTTTTAGTTTAAGGATTTTTTTCCTTCCTCCAACGAGGGGCGTGCGCCGCCGCCGAACGCCAATAAATCCATTTCATATGTGCGTTGCACCCCCACCCGTATCCAGCCATATGTAAAAGCATAACGAATGCATAGTCGGACAGACAGACAGGTGACAGATCTTTTTGAGTGTGGGAGAGGCCAAGTCGTGATGTACAGCATTTCAAGCGGAATCGGACAATAAACCCCAAACTCGTTCTAGCCTCGTCTTCTATGGCCAAATTCAGTCCATTAAAAAAGTGTCTACAAGATTTTGTCAGTTCTGTTTCAGGCGGTGAAGGTCATTAATGTTTCGTTACTTAAGTTGGGATTTGGAGGTTGCGAATATACGTTAGACCAATGGCGACATTTCCGCTAAAATCGACTCACTTCGCCATATCAATTACATTTAGTCTATCCCAAACAGACCTCTTAACCTTTTGGCATATAGCTAGAAAACGATATTTTGAGCACTTTCTCAACAAAAAATGTTGATGAGAAAATTTTGAGAAAAAAGCACTTGGAAATTTGAATATTTTAGGGATTTAGTTTCAAATTTGCCACGTGCCTTCATCTATTACGTCAGCAGACCACAAGTAGGTGTTACATGGGAAGAGTAAAGGTAGCGTAGTGGATGTTTTGTTACAGAGAGGGACTAGTATATTTAGCTCGTCACCCATTGCCGACCCGAGCGGTAGTTGCGATTTGTAGTTGAAGCAAGGCAGGATTTGGGCATGCCTGAGTGATTTGATGATCACTATTTGAGCTATGGTATTGTGTTGATTGTAAAACATAGGCTATTTACTAGTTCAAAGTAGTACCCAAAGAGGGTTCTATATAGATAGAGAGGCAAAAAGTTACGTAATCTTTAGAAATTCACGGCGTCTCGCATGTTTTGCCGAACACCAAAAAAAATAGAGTACCAACAATAGGGAAGCAATGGCTGCCTCGCTCTTACACATACTGTGGGTGCCGCTTTGAGATCCACTAATCGGTAGTGATACACATTTAATGTATGTGTTAGAGGTGGCCAGGTGTAATAGTGTAATAATAGTGTACCTGCAGGATCATGTGCTCAGATACTCTTTTTTCTCAAGCAATGCGCGCTTAGTGAAAAGATGTATTTCCATGGAGGCGGTTTATTCAATCAAGACGACTGATGTGTTTCATTCGTTGGGTTTTTTTTTTTTAATTTTTCTTTTTTGGTTGTTGTTTAAATTTAACCACCCAATAGACACCCAACATCCAACAACTGATATTTGGGCGGATGTTGTATCAGAATACATTATGTGGTATACAAGCACCCAAAACTGATAATTATTCCGTGCTGCACTATTCAAAAGTCAGCGCAAGCGGAACGACTGGTTTTGAATTGCGTTTCACCCCCTTGGAGTAACCATATACCCATGATACATGTGTTTCTGTCAACAATGTCCTATATGCTCACACTTCACTTACCGGGGCTATCACTACACGAGCGGATCAATGTGGCCAGTGGCTTGCATGTTGTATTACATTACAAGGAGTATCATGTTATGCACACTGATACAGCCCACAGTGTCTATTACTCGTTCGGTCTTGGTCATGAGGGTGTATTGGCGTTGACTCGGCCTTCGCTTTGCATTCGATTGGCTGCTTTAGTCACGGGAGTATTGCAATGGAAAGGCCAGCGCGTGCATTTCTAGGGTGCAAAGCCTAACTCGCACAGTGACGTCATCCTCCAATTGAGATCGAAATATAGAGAGTGCGGATAGGAACACGCTTCTATCTCGGTTGTCTATTGCATCACACAGTGTCGCGCCTAATACGCCGCGATTCCATTACTCACTGACGTGCATGCACTTAAAAAGAAAGAAAAAAAAAAGCGATAATTGATTTGTCGCAACAATCATGTTGTAATGGCATGAAAATGTGGGCATGCGTGCATAGCAGTCCAACTCACTTTCACAAACATCTGGACTCTGGAAGTACCACAACTTATGCGGATCAGGGGTCCGTTCCCGAACTCAGTCGTACATCTACGTGCATACTATTTCATGCCTCAGTGGACTTCAATTTATCCAAGCCCTTCGTAACTATATGAGGGTCGTTTATTGTAGGACATACGCATGAGTTAGTAATCCACGTAAGGGGCTTTACGCAAGATTTTGGGGAACGGGGGCCCCTGGTGCCCTGTGTAATAGCCCCACTGTATTGTTTTCGGTCTACTTTCCTTTGTTACATGACAATCTGGTTGTCTGGAACATTCCGCTCAGTGTTTCTTCTAAGCCTGTAGAACGAATTTTGACGCAATCGGTTGCAGATTTACCGCGCTGACGCGGGGCTGACCGCACTACTATTTGTAGTTTAGAACCAGGACTCGCCTACTCAGTTTGGCTAGTCCTAGTCACTCAGACAATTCAATGTCGAAACCGCGTATGGGTCGTCCTCGAACAGGCCGTAACCCTTGTAAGGTCGTCCTCGAACAGCCGTCCTTTTTTTTTTGCACTTCGTCCCTGAACAGGTCGTCCTCGAACAGGCCGTACCCTTTGCAAGGGCGTCCCTCGAACAGGCCGTAACCTTGCAGTTCGTCCTCGAAAAGGCCGTACCTTCGTAGATAGCAGAATTGAAACGCTCGTGCTTTGTACTCGCGTAGCTCGACCTAGTGTAGAGCGCAACATGTACGAGCGACACTTCACTGTCCATTGATTGTTTGATTGTTTGAATTATGTTTGATTGTTTGAATGATTGTTTATTGATTGTTGAACGCTGTTTGAACCGATTGTTTGAACGATTGTTGAACGATTGTGTTTGAACCATTGTTTCAATATTGGAATGACTATGCATGCTGAATGCGGCAATCGATCCCGGCCTGGTGGTCAGTTTCATAAGTGTTCATCATGGAATGGTGACGTTTTAGTTATAGTAAATGAAATAACCGCAATTCTTGTATAAGCCCCATAATAATACGTCACAAATTTGACCGCCTAGCTTACTGAGAACTTGTTGATGAGCTATTTTTACTGACCTAGATACATGGATAGCGGTGGTGTCGAAAGTGAAATTTTTGTCGCGGCATAGGAAGATACAAAAGCCGTCGGCACAACATTCGGTAGGGCACTTGACGTCAAATTTGCAATTTAAGGACCTACTCAAATATTAAGTTGAAATAAAGAGTTGTTTCAAAGGAATTTTTGTTATTTTCAAAACATATCATTAATTGCAAATCAGGAAAATTTTTCAGAAAGAAATAATGAAACAAACCGAGGAATGTGAAATATAAATAAATAAATGCATAAAATTAATAGCTATATGTTAACATAAGATAAATCGTATTTGAATTCAATAAATTAAACTAAACGTAGCATGCTGCGGATGAATGAAGGAAAAATTGAATGAAAAAAAAAAAAAAAAAAACGAATAAATTCCAAGTTGCCTTTACTATTATGAACATATACATAAATACAAATAAGAAAGAAAGGAAGGAGGAAGCTTGTCATAGAGGTAGGGACTGGGAGTGTAGGAACGGGCATGGAGTGGTCAATGGTAACTGTGATGGGTAAGGGAGGGTACGGTGTAAGGATCTGAAGGGGTTGAGGGAGGGATCGAGGGTGTGAGGCGTGAGGGGGCAGTGGAGAGAAGGGCGTCACATGCCTGTGGCCTAATTTTTACCATATGGCAATAAGACTCAATTTGATCAATTTTGTCTGGCGAACTTGAAGTTCGTAGAAGAACATTTGGAGAAAAATGCATTTTGAACATTCAATTGTCGGCGCCATCCAAAATCCCTATATCTGCTATATCTGATTTTTTATTCCTGTCAGTACACGCATATTGTCGACGGTATAATTCATTTTGGAGGGGGATGTTTTGAATAAAAACCTAAAAAGTCGTATAACAGCTGAAATTGCTCAACTTTGTTCAACAGAATCTGCCTGGCTTAACCCTTTTTAAACATGAACATTTTTATGTCATCGAATTATGTAAAGGCTTCATACAGATTCAATTGAATTGATTGGTCGTAAAGTGTGAGACCCTCTATCGATTCCTTTAGTCCTTCCTTTGTTTGGCGTCACAATCAAAAGAACGGATTAATTTCACGAACATCGGTCTTGGGTGAAGAAGATGATTAGGCCGCGTAAATATTGTAGTTTGTTAGTGATGACCAAAACTCTAAGCTACTTTTTAAATAATTGGCCAACTGTCAAATATTATTTCTGGCCCACGATGAATAATTTAAATGTATCATATTATCAGATTGTCTAGTATTCCTTAGTGACGTAAAAGAACTTTCAATTGGTGATAAGAATACTTATATCATTTTCTTAAGTTAATGCTTCAGAGTTTGTTCAAGTTTGGTGTTTGGAATTGGTGCATTTGCTTTGTAATATTTGTTTTTTAACACGTGAGAAAATGGACATTTTGTTATTATGGCCTTAATATTACCGGTATCGTGACATCGAATTTTCTATTATAGTGATGTGTAAAAGTAGACAGCCTGTCATAACGAATGGAATCGTCGACACGCCCCAAAGACTTTTAATGAACGTACAGGCATCAAAAATCCTACTATAGCTTGTCATCAAATTTAGTCTCATTCTCATGTATTGTGGGGGGCCTACCACGCCTATTGACTCCATGAAATCCGAGCACGAACGTATACAAACGCCACACGAAATACCGCGCTCATGCAACACCAACCGGGGGTAAGACACGACCTCCTGGATTTGGGAATTGAGGATTTCCAAACGCTAATTTGTGGAATTGTTACGGGCATTTACTTTGGCCGTCTCGGTCTCGTGGCATTACAAATCAACTCTTAACCTTCGTTCAAGAGATCTTAGTAATCGGCCTATCATGATACTTAGGAAAAAGTTATAATGTAAAATCCGTCAGGTTAGTGGATTAACTCGCTGGCGAAAACAGTGTAATTTACAACAACGAGTCATTTAAGATTTAAATATTCGTGACCATGCCTAGTTTTAGTCAAGTCTGTGTGTCACAGTTCGATATGCGTAATGTGACGGTCTTAACGCTACATAGCTACTCACTACATCTGGACTACATCTGTGTGATTCCACATATGGCGCCCTCTGTAGGAGCATAGATTTTTAGATGTATGCTCTTGATCTTCGTTTGGGAGAATTTTAAAGTTGAATCAAGTACAGGTTCCCATCCATATAGGCCTATCTGGATTTGTGGTCATTCATTTTTTGCAAAGTAAAGTTCTAAAAGTTGTCTTATATTATATCATAGTGCATATGCCGGAAGTGCATGTCATAATTTAGGTTCCTATATTTGGAATTACTTTTCCTTTTTCGTATTTCGAATTAGCATCCACCCAAAAAAAACAAAGCACATTTCGCACTTTGCTTTTTCATATTTCTTTGAGTCAAACTTTTTTTGGCCCTTTTGCAATCGTATTATTTACACTAGAACATAATGAATGGTATATGGGGGGGTGTGGTTTTTTGAGTATTGCCGTATAATTATACCCCCTGAGAATGGAGATCTCTCTCGTTTGCGCATTTACCTCCTGGGAACCATTGCACTTATAACAGTGAACTTTGTAGCCCTAACATCTTGCATTGAGAATCTTG